>ML324175.1:0-32657 GCA_005239505.1 Nicotiana paniculata
CTTACCTTATAGGACCTGGTTGAAAGCTCTTAAAAATGGAGGAAATCGCCAAAGGAAGAAGATAGAAAATAAAAAAAATGGGTTTAAAACTCACTGCCTGAATAGTGATCTCGCACCTGCGGCTCTGGGGACCGCATATGCGATCTCGCACCTGCGGAATTGGGCTAAGGGGTGTCTGGGATCGCACCTGCAAAGTGGAGACCGCACCTGCGGTCTCGCACCTGCGATAACTGGCCAAGCCCTTGGTGATCACACCTGCGATGCCTGGGACCGTACCTGCAGTCTCGCACCTGCGGTCTCGCCAGAGCAGGTGCACCAGCAGCTTTGTTTGCTGTTTTTTAGCCCCGTTAGGTGCCGAGAAGGCACCTGGGCCCACCCGAGACCTAGTCCGAATATACCAACGATTCCCAAATCATATTACGGACTCTCTCGAGCCTTCGGAACACTCAAAACAACGCTAAAACTCGAAATCACACCCCCAAACCTCAAGAACCAAACTTAGGAACTTTAAGTTTTCTAGACTTTGCTAACCACGTGTCGAACTGACCTATACTACTCGGAATGACACAAAATATACACACGACTTCCAAATCATCCTACGAACTCATTCGACTGATTAAACCACTAAAATAACATCAAACAATGAATTAAACCTCAAAACTCATAGAGTTTTCTTAAAACTTCATAAAGCCCAAATATTCCAATTTCGATCCGAACCACGTCATTTCAGGTTCGTTTTACACCAAATTTCACAGGTAACTCGCATAACATATATTAAGCCTGTTCCGGGCTCCGGAACCATAATACGGGCCCGGTAACGCAAATTTCACCTCGAAGTTCATTTTCAAAAGTCTTTCTTATTTTCAGAAAATGATTTTTTAAAAAAATTCATTTCTCGGGCTTAGGACCTCGGAATTCGATTCCGGGCATACGCCCAGGTCCCATATTTTCCTACAAACCCTCCGGGACCGTCAAATCACGGGTCCGGATCTGTTTACCAAAAATATTGACCAAAGTCAACTTTATTTCATTAATTATCATAAATTCAACAGTTCAACACATTCCCACCTAAAATCTTCCTGGCTATGCGCTCGGGTTGTGCACGCATAACGAGGTAAGATTAACGAAGGCTTTCGGGACCTCAGAACACAGTTTCTGCTAAATTACACAAGATGACCTTTTGGGTCATCACATTTTACTTTTCACTTTGTTTCCCTCCGAAATTTGTATTTAACATTTGACTCCAAAAATGTCATATTGTTTTCCCTCCTAATATATTATAGCAAAATACAAAAAATACGATTTTCCTTTTTTTATCATGATTTTCCTTTTATTATAATTAAGATTAACCAAAAATATATTATAATTATATATTTAATATTTTATAAATAAGGTCATACATGTGACCTTAATGAATGAAATTATATAAACGGCTATAATATTACTATGAATCACAACGATGTAATTATCATAGTTCATATGACTACAACAACCTTAGCCGGTGGACTTGTATGATTGACATTGGCCGATACATATGACCTTAATGTATGAAATTATATAAACGGCTATTATATTACTATGAATCGTAATGATGTAATTATCATACTTCATATGACTACAACAACCTTAGCCGGTGGACTTGTATTGTTGCCATACGTATGACCTTAATGTATGAAATTATATAAAAGGCTATTATATTACTATGAATCACAAAGATATTATTATCATAGTTCATATGACTACAACAACCTTAGCCGGTGGACTTGTATGGTTGTTGTTGGCCGATATGTATGACCTTAATGTATGAAATTATAAAAGGCTATTATATTACTATGAATTGCAACGATGTAATTGCCATAGTTCATATGACTAAAACAACCTTAGCTGGTGGACTTGTATGGTTGCCATTGGCCGATATGTATGACCTTAATGTATGAAATTATATAAACGACTATTATATTACTATGAATCACAAATATGTTATTATCATAGTTCATATGACAACAACAACCTTGGCCGGTGGACTTGTATGGTTGCCATTGGCCGATACGTATGACCTTAATGTATGAAATTATATAAACGGCTTATATTACTATGAATCGCAACGATGTAATTATCATAGTTCATATGACTACAACAACCTTAGCAGGTGGACTTGTATGGTTGCCATTGGCCGATACGTATGACCTTAATGTATGAAATTATATAAACGGCTTATATTACTATGAATCGCAACGATGTAATTATCATAGTTCATATGACTACAACAACCTTAGCAGGTGGACTTGTATGGTTGCCATTGGCCGATACGTGTGACCCTAATATATGAAATTATATAAACGGCTATTATATTACTATGAATCACAAAGATGTTATTATCATAGTTCATATGACTACAACAACCTTAGCCGGTGGACTTGTATTGCTTCCATTGGCCGATACGTATGACCTTAATGTATGAAACTATATAGACGGCTATAATAATACTATGAATCACAATGATGTAATTATCATAGTTCATATGACTACAACAACCTTAGCCGGTGGACTTGTATGATTGCCATTGGCCGATATGTATGACCTTAATGTATGAAATTATATAAACAGCTATTATATTACTATGAATCTCAATGATATTATTATCATAGTTCATATGACTACAACAACCTTAGTCGGTGGACTTGTATGATTTGCATTGGCCGATACGTGTGACCTTAATGTATGAAACTATATAAACGGCTATAATATTACTAAATCATTATATTAATATGATAAAAAATGTACCTAATGGTTTAATTATTTTTTATTGAAAAAAAAATGATTGGGGTGAAAAGAAGAAATTAAAATTGACCATGTTAAGGGAGAGATTCGATCTCCCGACCCCTCACTCATTAACTAAGCACTAATACCAAAGCACCTATTAAGACTTGTGTATTTGATAAGTTTCCGTTTTTCATATAATTGAACTCTAAAAGTTTCTGTATAAGTATAAGAATTTATCCGCCCAAAATTTCAAGTCTGTGGATCCCAATGCTCTCTTGGCGCTCCATCTTCAGAGTTTTTCAACAGGTTTCTCGCTTCTTCTTCTTCTTCCATAGAATTTCAACAGGTTTTGTTCTCTTTAACTTAATCTTAGTACTATTCTCATTAGTTTTTCTGATCCCTATAGCCCTAATCCTAATATGATGTCGCTAGTTAGAAAAAGAATTTGCATTGAAACTTTACCTTTAGATTTCCTCAGCAATCTGTCTGAGGAAGTACCTGATCATATTCTAGTACTTATGCCATTACCAAATGCTGTTAGAACAAGCATTTTATCAAGGAAATAGAAGTATAAATGGTGTAGAATTCCATAATTAACTCTTGATCAAACCCTTTGGAAAATAGACCTACCAAGTTACTTTAAAAATATTATCCGCCACATTTTGGATCTTCATGGCGGACAAGTTAAATATTTTACACTCGCAATTCCATTTTTGGAAGACTTTACTTATGTTAGAAGGTTGTTAGGTTCCTCTCTGAAAGTGTCATTGAAAATCTTATTCTAAATTTCCGATTAGGGAGAGACCATACAAATTGCCAGCTTCATTTTTCAAATGTTTTAATTTGAAGCATCTATCTCTTGAAGATTGTTTATTATCTCCTCCACCAGCCTTCAATGGGTTTGGAATGTTAATTAGCTTGAAGTTATACAATGTCACTGTTTTGTCCACATTGATTGGAAGCTTAATCTCTCATTGCCCGTTGCTCGAGCAATTGGTTCATGAAATATCAGATAGTTTCAGTGGTGTCATTGAAAATAATGCCTCCAAACTGAAGTCCCTTGAATTTAAAGGTAGAGTAAGCTTTATTCATTTGAAAACTATTCCTCTTCTGGCACAATTATCGCTTGCTCTTAGGGGAGACTATATTCTGGAATCAAGACATCACATAACTAGGTTCTTTGGGTCTTTTTGTGAGCTGGAAAATCTCCATTTGGATAACCGTAGTGTCAAGGTAAATGTTTCATAACTTAACCGTAATGCGTTTTCATATATGGAACATATTTTGTGCTATGATCCAACCTTTAAATTGGGATTTTTTTTTCTAGATATTGGCTGCAAGTGCAGGTCAAGTACCAACTAGTCTTCCTTTTCATGTTGATTGTGTGAAACATTTTTACCTCGATGATATTTATCAGAGTGAATTATAATTTGTCGCTTGTGTTTTGTGCTTGATGAGAAGCTTCCCATGTTTGGAATATCTGGAAATCAAGGTTCTTACTAATCATCATAGGTCTTTTCTTTTGTGTTCTTACTGAATTATATTTCGTCGCTTGTGTTCTTACTTAAGCATCTCCATTTTTTTTATTCTTAGGTGGATAATAGTGAGGTACCTGTCACGACCCATTTCCGGAGTCGTGATGGCGCATGTCGTGGAACCAGGCAAGCCACCCATTTTATCTAACTAAATACAATTCCCAATATAATGCCATTTTAACAAGTTTGAAATCAATAATAATAATAATAATAATAAATCCACCCATTTTGGGAACCAGTTTATGAAATTCAAAAGACCAAATCCTACTAACCCCGGATCCAGTGTCACACAGTCATGAGCTGCTAGTACTTAATACAACAAACAGAAATGACTAACATATTCTGAAAAATAAATACGACAGGTAGAAAGGAAAGAGAAGACGAGATCACGGTCGCCGTCTCCTACCTCGTCAACTCTGATGAACTGCTGCTACTCACTGACCCGAGCTGAATTTCGATGTACCTGGATCTGCACACAAGGTGAAGGGGGTAACGTGAGTACACCAACTCAGTAGTAACAAAATCAAACTACGGACTGAGAGGTAGTGACGAAAACCTCCGATAATTCAACAACAGTATATGACTTGGACATGACAGTAATATATCAGGAAATAAACACGATGCGTCAATATATGTCTAAAACTCTTCATACTAGCATGAATTAATATAGAATCAAGAATGATGTGTACTCATTAATCAAGCTCTCATAAGGTGGTCCACTCAGTACTAGAATACGGCCTTCAGGCCCAGGGAAGCCCCTCCCGAATATTACATAAACAAAAGTGACACAGTCACCAAGTACTGAGGAAAAAAAAAGGCCGATCCAGCCCCCACGGAGAAAATCCATCTTCGGAACATAATAACCACAGAGAAAATCCATCTCCGGGACATAATAACCACGGAGAAAATCCATCTCCTGAACATAATGCTCGGACAAATCCATGTCCAGGGAAATCCATCCCTCAATATTTGTGCGCTCACTAGGGGTGTATAGACTCTGGAGGGGCTCCTTTCAGCCCAAGCGCTATATCAAGTCAAAAAAGGCATGATTCCAGGATCGTTGCGGTGTGCAGTCCGACCTCATAACTATCTCAAAACCAGGCTCCAAGCCTCACTCAGTTAGTACCTACCAGTCTCACTTATAATGCTCTAACATATGAAAATCAGCTCAAACCAATGATAATATAGAATAAACTAGCAATTACGAGACTGAGGCATGAAACATATACTATAACAAGACTGAGTACATGAAAGAATTAATCACAGACAGACACAGCAATAATCGACCATTCCGGTCTAAGCACATCGGCGTGAAGCCTTAACATTTATACTTAGCATGATTTCTATTTCGTTCAAGGTAAATACCACCTTCACAGTACAAATATCAACTTGAGATAGTTATTAGACAGTGCCATGGGATGAGCCATGCTACAAATATCCGGTAAACGCCTGCATGCCCGTCACTTGGCAAGTGTGTCACCTTACTGAACAACAATCATCAAATAGTTTGGGGTTTCGAACCCTCAGAACCAAGTATGGAAATGTTACTTACCTCAAAATCGGCTAAAATACTATTCCGCAGTGCCTTTGCCTCTAAATCCGGCCTCTGAGTGCTCCAAATCTACCAAGTTCAGATTTTTATCATCAATTTATGCTTAAGGAATAAATTCTAATCGAAAAATATCAAATTTAGTCCAAAACCCGAATTTGGTCAAAACCCGACCCCCAAGCCCACGTCCTGAAACTCAGAATTTTTTATACCAAACTGTTCTTCATCATCCCACGAGTACGTACATATAAAGAACACTAAAATCGGAGTTCGTTTGACCCCTCAAATCAATCCCTAAAGGTCTCAAAATCTCAAGCCCTAAACCCACCTTTTTCTACTGATTTTTGTGAATTTAACACTGATATTATGCTCTATAATCATCCATAAATGAGTTTTAAGGTCCAAAACACTTACTTCTATGAAGAACAATGATTTTCCTCTTCAAAAATCGCCCCCCAAAAGCTCTCTGTCCGTACAAAAATGGTGTAAAAAGGGTTTAAGTCGCGGAGGGTTTAATTATATACTGCCTAGTGATTTCTTCACTGCGATCGCGGAAAAAGCCACGCGATCGCGGTTCACAGCAGCTCAACCTCACGCGATCGCAACCANTTCTTCCAAACCTACGCGATCGCAACCCGATTCACGCAATCGCAATGCACAATTTTTCCTGGCCCTCATAGTGTTCTACGCGATCGCAGCCCTTGCCATGCGATCGCAATTCACAGATCCCTGCTGCACAAAAACCAGAAAACCAGCAATTCTCTAAGTCCAAAAATGTCCGTTAACCAACCGAAATCCATCCTGAGCCCCTCGGGACCCCAACCAAAGTTACCAACACATCATAATTGATTATTCAAACTTAGTTGCACTCTCAAAACACCAAAACTAACATCAAAACACCAGATTTACATCGGATTCAAGCCTAAGAACTTTGAAATTTCTAAAATCCACCAATGATGCCGAAACTATCCAAAACAACTCCGATTGACCTGAAATTTTGCAGACACATCAAAAATGAAATTACGAACCTGTTTCAACTTCTGGAATTCTATTCCGACCCTGATAGCTTATTTTTCACTGCAGATCGGAAATCACCATAAACTAACTTTCGCCAATTCAAGCCTAATTCTACATCGGACATCACAAAAATATTCGAGCACACTCCTAAGTCCCAAATCACCTAACGAAGCTATCCGAGCCATAAAATTTGCATTCGAAGGTTGTTTCCCAATAGGTCAACTCCTAGTTGACTTTTCCCATTATAAGGTTATCTTTAAAGGCTACATGACTGAACTCTCCCCACAACCACTCAATTTCCATCCTAACGACTCTAACACATCAATAACAGCAATTAAAAATGCAGGTTCTACGTAACGAAGGACTGGGTCGTTACATTCTCCCCCTCTTAAACAAACTTTCGTCCTCGAACGGATCTAGAAACATACATGGAATCTCAAAAAAAGTGAGGATATATGCTCCGCATCTCCCGCTCGGTCTCCCAAGTAGCCTCCTCCACTGGCTGACCTCTCCACTGCACATTCACTGAAGCTATCTCTTTTGACCTCAACTTTCTGACCTCGCGAGCCAAAATAGCCACTGGCTCCACCTCATAAGACATATCATCCTCGAGCTGAACTATGCTGAAGTCTAACACATGAGACGGGTCACCAACATATTTTTTGAGCATCGACACATGAAATACCGGATGAACACTCGATAGACTAGGTGGCAAGGCAAGTTTATAAGCCACCTCTCCAACCTTCTGAAGCAGCTCGAAAGGACCAATAAATCGTGCACTTAGCTTTCCTCTCTTTCCGAACCTCATAACACCCTTCATGAGTGATACCTTCAGCAGTACCTTATCGGTGATGACCCTTTAGGTTGTTTTATTACCCCATTCTGTACTCCAGAGGCCTTGAAAACCTCATTTGTAGTTGCTTTGATTTGCGTGCGCAGTTGGGGCGCGTAGCCGGACAGCTTAAATATGAAATTCTGTAAAAAAAATGCTAAGATTTGATATTAACATGAATAAATTTGACTTCGGTCAACATTTTGGGTAAACGGACCCGGACCCGGACCCGCGATTTGACGGTCCCGGAGGGTCCGTAGGAAACTATGGGACTTGTGCGTATGCCCGAAATCATATTCCGAGGTCCCAAGCCCAAGGAATGAATTTTTGAGTAAAAGTTGTGTTCTGAAAATATTTAAGGGAAATGAAAATGAAATCTGATTAGAAAGTGATGGTATCGGGCCCGTATTTTGGTTCCGGAACTCGGTACAAGTCTTATATATGGTTTAGGAACTTTCTGTAAAGTTTGAATGAAAAGGATTTCATTTGACGGGTTTCGGAATAAAAATGAAAAATTTGATGTTTTATGAAATTTGATAAAATTCATGGATTTTGAGGTTTAATTCGATGTATATGATGTTATTTTGGTGATTTGATCGCAAATGCGAAGGTGCCCTTGCTGGCCAGAGATCGCAAATGCGACCATGTTGTTCGCAAATGCGAGTATGGGACCTTCGCAAATGTGACATTTCTGGTCGCAAATGCGAAGTCCCTCTTTTTTCTCAATGTTCGCAAATGCAAACTATACATCGCAATTACCATATCAGGGGTGTTCGCAATTGCGAACCCCTATTCGCAATTCCCATGCCAACCAGTAGCCTGCACTGTACAAAACCGAATTTTTACTCCATTTTTCATATTTTCTCAAATTCAAACACACTTAGGCAATTTTTCCAAGAACAAGACTTCTTCCATATCATTTGTAAGTTGGTTTTTACTCAATTCTTTCAATCATTAACATCCTTTACCATGCTTTCAACTTAAAATCAATTATTTCCATGGGTGAAAATTGGGTATTTGGTGTAGAACTTAGATTTTTTTAAAATTGGGATTTGAGTGGGTGATTGACCTCTGATTTGAGAGATTTTTATATGGCTAGACTCGTGAGAGTACGAGGGTTCTGAAAATGTAAAATTTATCCGACTCCGAGAGGCTGGCCTGAGGGGCGTTTTGGTCATTCTACCTAATTTTGCGCTGTAACTCTGAACTAAATAGTAGAATCATTTTCTTGAGATGTTATTTACAATATGAAATTGATTTGAATAGATTTGGGCCATTTGGAGTCGGATACTCGTGGCAAACGTGTGGTTTCGGGTTGATTGCTATACTTTGGACCCGAGGTAAGTGTTTGGTCTAACCTTAGCTTGAGGGAATAGGAGTTGTGTATAATTTGCTACTTGCTAATTGTCAAATACGACGTATAGGCATGGTGACGAGTATCTATACATTAGTGTCTAGTATGACCGTGAGTCCTTATATTGTGAATATTCTGATTTTGTGGTAATTTCCATGCTTAATTGATGATTTCTATATGTTGTGAAGAATATGTGAAGGGAATTGTAATCTTTAAACTCTGTTGGAGCATTGGCTCAAATTGTAACACNCTTGTTTGTGATTGTTGTTTGGGTGAGGAAGGTGTTAAAGCATGAAGGGTTATGTCGTGTCGTGTTTTATATTACTATGCACGAGGGGACATTCCGTGCCATGTTTATATTTATTATACACGAGGGGACATTCCGTACCATGTTTATATTTATTATGCATGAGGGGAAATTTCGTGCCATGTTTATATTTATTATGCACGAGGGGACATTCCGTGCCATGTTTATATTTATTATGCACAAGGGGACATTCCGTGCCATATTTATATTGATTATGCAAGAGGGGATATTCCGTGCCTTGTTTATATTGATTATGCACAAGGGGACATTCCGTGCCATGTTTATATTTATTATGCACGAGGGGACATTCCGTGCCATGTTTATATTGATTATGCACGAGGGGACATTCCGTGCCATGTTTTATATTATTATTATGCACGAGGGGACATGGCGTGCCGCATCTTTTACTGTTTAATCTGTGTTGTCATTTCCCGTTATTATTTTCAAATATTACGGACTGTTGTTTTCGTTTCTGTCATTTCAGTATTTGCTATCTCTTACCCCCAGTATGTTCTCCCCATAATTGTATTCTTGTTTAGTTTCTGCTATACTATTGAACTGCACAGGTACACTTTGTTGTCGTGTCTTAGCCTCGTCACTACTTCGCCGAGGTTAGGCCCGGCACTTACTCAGTACATGGGGTCAGTTGTACTGATGCTACACCTACACTTCTTTATGTTGTGCAGATTACGCAGCCGGACCTGGAGGACATCATTAGTGGGAGTGTCTTCCAGCTTATCATAGAGGCTTCAAGGTATACCCGTTGGTGTTCGTGGGCCTTGGCGTCTCTTCCATCCCTTTGTCTTCACTTATGTCTTGTTTTTCCCTAGTTTCAGAGATAGCTATGTATTTTCTTTTGAGACTTGTATTCAGCACTCTTATAGACGGTTCTTGAGTTTGTACTCCAGGTTTTGGGAAAATTTACGCGTTGTTGTATTATGTTGTCCTTATTTAGCTTGAAACCATATTTATTTCCGATGTTAAATTGTGAACCAGTTAGTTTATCCTATTAAATTGATGTTAATATTCTAGTTTATCTATACAAGTTGGCTTGTCTAGCGGGTTCAACGTTAGACGCCATCACGGCCCGATGGTGGGATTTCAGGGCGAGACAAGTTGGTATCAGAGCACTAGGTTACTTAGGTATCACAACTCACGGACAACTTGGTAGGTTCTGAGGGATCGATACGGAGACGTCTGTATTTATCCCCCAGATGCTGCAAAGTTAGGATGACTCCATATTTCTTTTCTTCTCTGTCGTGCGCTATGAATTCTGAGTACTGATTGAGTTTCTATTCTATTCTCTCGCAGATGGCGAGGACGCGTGCTTCCCTCGGTTCCGCCCAGCAGCCTGACACTCCTGCTACAGCTCCTACTCGGGGTCGAGGACGAGGCTGTGCTAGAGGTCGAGGCCGGGGCCGGGCTCAGCCTAGAGCAGCAGCCCCAGTGGAGGACCATCAAGTCGAGTCTGACGAGGAAGTCCCAGTTCCGGCAGACCCAGTTGGACCAGCTCAGGTCCCAAAGGGGTTCATAGCTACCCCAGTGCTTCAGGACGCCCTTGTCCATCTAGTCGGACTCATGGAAAGTGTAGCACAGGCGGGTCTTCTTCCTACAGCACCAGCCGCCTCTCAGGCTGGGGGAGGTGCCCAGACTCCTGCCGCTCGCGTACCAGAGCATCTAGCTCCACAGTTTCATACTCCGGCACCTCAGCCAGCCGGAGTAGCTCGACCAAATATTGCAGCACCAGTAGTAGAGGGAGCAGCCATGTCAGCAGATGCTTTGTGGAGACTGGACAGGTTCACTATGTTATTTACTGCTACTTACACTGGTTCACCATCAGAGGACCCCAAGGATTATTTGGACAGCTGCCATGAGGTTCTTCGGAATATGGGCATAGTGGAGTCCAACGGAGTTGACTTCGCTACTTTTTGGTTATCTGGCACAGCCAAAAGTTGGTGGAGATACTATTGCTTAGCCAGACCAATTGGATCTACACCTTTGACTTGGACTCAGTTCTCAGAGGTATTTTTGGGGAAGTTCCTTCCCATTACTCAGAGAGAGGACCTTCGGAGGTAGTCTGAGCGTCTCCAGCAGGGATCCATGTCAGTCACTCAGTACGAGACCAGGTTCATCACTCTAGCTCGACATGCTCTTATGATACTTTCCACTGATCGAGAGAGGGTTCGGAGGTTTATCGAGGGATTGGCCCGGCCTATCAGACTTCAGATGGCTAGAGAGTCAGGTACAGATATATCATTCCAGGATGCGGCTAATGTGGCCAAGAGGATTGAGATGATTTTGTCACAGGGTGGTGGTCAGAGGGCTGACAAGAGGCCCCGTCATTTCGGTCGTTTGAGTGGAGCCTCATATGGGGGCAGGGATTCTTCAGGCAGAGATCATCCTCCCAGACCTTTTCAGTCAGCTCTGCAGGTTTCCCATGGTACTTCAGGTGGTCGTGGTTATCAGATGCACTATTCCGATCAGCAGCCTTACAGTGCGCCACCAGCACCTATTGGTGCACCGCCACTTCAGAATTTCCAGGATGGTTATCAAGGTCGACAGGGCCAGTTCCAGAGTCAGCAGTCACATCAGCAAAGGCCTTGTTATACTTGCGGTGGTTTGGGGCACATTTCCAGGTTTTGCCCTCGAGGTTCTGGTGGGTCTTAGCATCAGGGTTCTCGTGCCATGGTACAGGCACCAGATGTTCCACAGCCTGCCCAGACAGCTAGAGGTGGGGGTAGAGGTGCTAGAGGTGGAGGTAGAGGTCATAGAGGTGGAGCTCAGGCCGCCAGAGGTGGAGGACAGCCAGCAGCCGGCAGTCCCAGAGATGTGGTTCAGGGTGGTGGGGCCCATCCCTGATGTTATGCTCTTCCAGCCAGGCCAGAGGCTGAGTCTTCAGATGTAGTCATTACAGGTACTATTCGAGTTTGTGACAGAGATGCTTCAGTGCTATTTGATCCAGCGTCTACGTATCCGTATGTGTCCTCTTATTTTGCACCATACCTGGTCATGCCTAGTGATCCGCTGAGTATTCTTGTTTATGTATCTACGCCGGTGGGTGATTCTATCATGGTCGATCGATTCAATTGTTCTTGTGTTGTGGTGATTGGGGGTCTTGAGACCCATGTTGAATTGTTGCTTTTAGGTATGGTCGACTTTGACGTTATATTAGGGATGGACTGGTTATCCCCATATCATGCCATCTTGGATTGTCCAGCCAAGACGGTGACCTTAGCTTTGCCAGATTTACCCCGTTTGGAGTGGAAAGGAACTCCTGGTCATTCTACCCGCAGTGTTATTTCGTACGTGAAGGCTCGACATATGGTCGAGAAGTGGTGTTTGGCTTATTTGGCTTATGTGCGTGATTCCAGTGTTTAGGTTCCCTCTATTGATTTGGTACCCGTGGTTCGTGAGTTTCCTAAGGTCTTCCCTTCAGACCTGTCGGGGATGCCACCCGACAGGGACATTGATTTCTGCATTGATCTGGCTCCAATCACCCAGCCCATTTCTATTACGTCATATCGCATGGCCCCGCCAGAGTGAAAGAGTTGAAGGAACAGTTGCAGGATTTGCTTGGGAAGGGTTTCATTAGACCTAGTGTTTCTCCTTGGGGTGCTCCAGTATTGTTTGTGAAGAAAAAAGATGGATCGATGAGGATGTGCATTGATTACCGGCAATTGAACAAGGTTAAAATCAAGAATAAGTATCCACTGCCGAGGATTGATGATTTGTTCGATCAGCTTCAGGGTGCTAAGGTATTTTCAAAGATATACTTGAGATCTGGCTACCATCAATTGAGGATTAGGGCATCCGATGTCCCTACGACAGCTTTCTGCACTCGGTACGGGCATTACGAGTTTTTAGTCATGTCGTTTGGGTTGACAAACTCCTCAGCAGCTTTCATGGACTTGATGAACCGAGTGTTCAGGCCTTATTTGGACTCGTTCATGATAGTCTTCATTGACGATATATTGATATACTCCTACAGTCAGGAGGAGCACGAGCAACATCTCAGAGTGGTTCTTCAGACTCTGAAGGATAGCCAGCTTTATGCAATGTTTTCGAAGTGTGAGTTATAGTTGAGTTCAGTTGCATTCCTGGGTCATGTCGTATCAGTAGAGGGTATTCAGGTTGACTCGAAGAAGATTGAGGCAGTCAAGAACTAGCCTAGACCAGCGTCAGCTACAGAGATTCGGAGTTTCTTGGGATTGGCAGGCTATTATCGTCGGTTCGTGGAGGGGTTCTCATCTATTGCAGCCCCGATGACCAGGTTGACCCAGAAGGGTGCCCAGTTCAGATGGTCGGACGAGTGTGAGGTGAGCTTTCAGATGCTCAAGACAGCTCTAACTACGGCACCGGTATTGGTTTTGCCCACAGGTTCAGGGCCTTATACAGTCTATTGTGATGCTTCCCGTATCGGGCTTGGTGCAGTGTTGATGAAGGATGGCAAGGTCATTGCTTATGCTTCGAGGCAGTTAAAGATTCATGAGAATAACTATCCAATGCATGATTTGGAGTTGGCAGCCATTGTCCATGCATTGAAGATTTGGAGGCACTATATGTATGGCATGGCGTGTGAGGTGTACACGGATCATAAGAGTCTTCAGTACTTGTTCAACCAAAAGGATTTGAATTTGAGGCAGAGAAGGTGGTTGCATTTGTTTAAATATTATGATATTACCATCTTATATCACCCGGGGAAGGCCAATGTGGTGGCCGATGCTTTGAGTAGGAAGTCAGCTAGCATGGGCAGTCTTGCTTTTATTCCGGTCAGTCAGAGGCCGCTTGCTTTGGATGTTCAGGCTTTGGCCAATCGATTTGTGAGGTTGGATATTTCTGAGCCTAGTCGAGTGTTGNATCTTATATCACCCGGGGAAGGCCAATGTGGTGGCCGATGCTTTGAGTAGGAAGTCAGCTAGCATGGGCAGTCTTGCTTTTATTCCGGTCAGTCAGAGGCCACTTGCTTTAGATGTTCAGGCTTTGGCCAATCAGTTTGTGAGGTTGGATATTTTTGAGCCTAGTCGAGTGTTGGCTTGTACGGTCGCTCGTTCTTCATTATTGGAGCGTATCCGTGATTTGCAGTTTGATGATCCCCATTAGTGTGTCCTTAGAGACACGGTGCAGCGCGGAGGTGCCAAGCAGGTGACCTTAGATGATGATGGTGTTTTGAGATTGCAGGGGCGAGTTTGTGTGCCCAGTGTTGATGGGATTCGAGAGTTGATTTTAGAGGAGGCCCATAGTTCCCGGTACTCTATTCATCCGGGCGCCGCGAAGATGTATCAGGATTTGCGGCAGCATTATTGGTGGCGTAGAATGAAGAAGGATATTGTGGCATATGTGACGTGATGTTTGAATTGTCAACGGGTTAAGTATGAGCACCAGAGGCCTGGTGGTTTATTTCAGAGGATTGAG
Organism: Nicotiana paniculata; assembly: GCA_005239505.1. Lineage (NCBI taxonomy): Eukaryota > Viridiplantae > Streptophyta > Magnoliopsida > Solanales > Solanaceae > Nicotiana > Nicotiana paniculata. The sequence continues at coordinate 14,770 of ML324175.1, forward strand.
CTTCCCGAGTGGAAGTGGGAGAGTATCACTATGGATTTCGTTACTCGACTTCCGTTGACCCGGAAGAAGTTCGATGCAGTTTGGGTCATTGTTGATAGGCTGACCAAGTCAGCGCATTTCATTCCTGTGGCAGTTTCCTATTCATCCGAGAGGTTAGCTGAGATCTATATCTGGGAGATTGTTCGCCTTCATGGTATGCCGGTATCTATCATTTCGGACTGGGGCGCGCAGTTTACCTTGCGTTTTTGGAGAGCAGTTCAGCGAGAGTTAGGCACCCAGGTGGAGTTGAGCACAGCATTTCATCCTTAGACGGATGGACAGCCCGATCAGACTATTCAGATATTGGAGGATATGCTCCGAGCTTGTGTTATTGACTTTGGAGGATCATGGGATCAGTTCTTTCCTTTAGCAGAGTTTGCCTACAACAACAGCTACCAGTCGAGTATCCAGATGGCTCCTTATGAGGCTTTATATGGTAGGCAGTGTCGATCACCGGTTGGATGGTTTGAGCCGGGAGAGGCTCGGTTGTTGGGTACAGATTTGGTTCAGGAGGCCTTGGACAAGGTCCGGATCATTCAGGATAGGCTTCGTACAGCTCAGTCTGGTCAAAAGAGTTATGCAGATCGCAAGGTTCGAGATGTGGCTTTTATGGTTGGTGAGCGAGTATTGCTCCGAGTGTCGCCTATGAAGGGCGTGATGAGATTTGAGAAGAAGGGCAAGCTTAGCCCTAGATTCATTGGCCCGTTTGAAATAATTGATCGAGTGGGAGAAGTGGCTTATAGATTTGCATTGCCACCTAGCTTATCAGCCGTACACCCAGTTTTTCATGTGTCCATGCTTCGGAGGTATCACGGCGATCCAGCCCACGTGTTAGATTTCAGCACTGTCCAGTTGGACAAGGACTTATCTTATCAGGAGGAGCCGGTAGCTATTCTAGACCGGCATATTCGTCAGTTGAGATCCAAGAGTTTTCCTTTTGTTCGTGTTCAGTGGAAAGGTCAGCCTCCTGAGGCATCGACCTGGGAGTCCGAGTCCGATATGCGGAGCCGTTACCCTCTTTTATTTCCCGACTCAGGTACTTCCTTCTTCTGTCCGTTCGAGGACCAACATTTGTTTTAGAGGTGGAGAATGTGACAACCCAAAGGGTCATCACCTGTTTTATTACCCCATTTCGTACTCCCGAGGCCTTGAAAACCTCATTTGTAGTTGCCTCGATTTGCGTGCACAGTCCGGGCGCGTAGCTGGACAGCTTAAATATGAAATTCTGTGAAAAAATGCTAAGATTTGATATTAACATGAATAAATTTGACTTCAGTCAACATTTTGGGTAAACGGACCCGGACCCGCGATTTGACGGTTCCGGAGGGTCCGTAGGAAAATATGGGACTTGTCCGTATGCCCGAAATTAAATTCCGAGGTCCCAAGCCCGAGGAATGAATTTTTGAGTAAAAATTGTTTTCTGAAAATATTTAAGGGAAATGAAAATGAAATCTGATTAGAAAGTGATGGTATCGGGCCCGTATTTTGGTTCTGGTGCCCGGTACAGGTCTTATATATGGTTTAGGCACTTTCTGTAAAGTTTGGTTGAAAACGGATTTCATTTGACGTGTTTCGGACTAAAAATGAAAAATTTGATGTTTTATGAAATTTGATAAAATTCATGGATTTTGAGGTTTAATTCGATGTATATGATGTTATTTTGGCGCTTTGATCGCACGGATAAGTTCATAGGATGTTTTTGAGGTAGTGTGTATATGTTGTTTGGAGCCCCGAGGGCTCGGGTGAATTTTGGATAGGCCACGGATTACATTTTTGAACTTGGAAATTTGCTGGTGCAACTGATCTGTAGGCTTCGCATTTGCGAAGCCAGCATCGCAAATGCGAGTTATTCATCAATAATGCAAAGGTGCCCTTGCTGGCCAGGGATCGCAAATGCAACCATGTTGTACGCAAATGCGAGTATGGGACCTTCGCAAATGCAACATTTCTGGTCGCAAATGCGAAGTCCTTCATTTTGCTCAGTGTTCGCAAATGCAAAATATACATCGCAATTACCATGTCAGGGGTGTTCGCAATTGCGAAACCCTGTTCGCAATTCCCATGCCAACCAGTAGCCTGCACTGTACAAAACCGAATTTTTTCTCCATTTTTCATATTTTCTCAAACTCAAACACACTTAGGCGATTTTTCCAAGAACAAGACTTCTTCCAAATCATTTGTAAGTTGGTTTTTACTCAATTATTTCAATCATTAACATCATTTAACATGTTTTCAACTTAAAATCAAAGATTTCTATGCGTGAAAATTGGGTGTTTGGAGTAGAACTTAGGTTTTTCTAAAATATGGATTTGAATGGGTGACTGACCTCCGATTTGAGAGATTTTTATATGGCTAGACTCGTGAGAGTACGAGGGTTCTGAAAATGTAAAATTTATCCGACTCCGAGAGGCTGGCCTGAGGAGCATTTTGGTCATTTTACCTAATTTCGCACTGTAACTCTGAATTAAATAGTAGAATCAATTTCTTGAGATGTTATTTACAATATGAAATTGATTTGAATAGATTTGGGCCATTTGGAGTCAGATACTCATGGCAAACGTGTGGTTTCGGGTTGATTGCTATACTTTGGATCCGAGGTAAGTGTTTGATCTAACCTTAGCTTGAGGGAATAGGAGTTGCGTATAATTTGCTACTTGCTAATTGTCAAATACGATGTATAGGCATGGTGACAAGTATCTATACATTGGTGTTTAGCATGATCGTGAGTCCTTATTGTGAATATTCTGATTTTGTGGTAATTTCCATGCTTAATTGATGATTTCTATATGTTGTGAAGAATATGTGAAGGGAATTGTAATCTTTAAACTCTGTTGGAGCATTGGCTCAGACTGTAATACGAATGATGAAGATATATGAGATAATTGTATCCTTTGAAGCATTGGCTCAGATTGTAATACGAATGATGAAGGTATATGAGATAATTGTATCCTTAGGAGCATTGGCTCAAGTAATAGAGTAAATTATGAAATGAAGTGAAAGAAAGAGAAAGAGATACTAAAATATACCCTTGTCGGGTCATTGTTGCTTTTGATATTGTCTTCCTTATTGGGATGTTGAGATTACTGTTATTGTTCCCTTGCCGGAATTTAATTGTTTAATTGATGTTCCCATGCCGAGATTTAATTGTTTAATTGATGTTCCCTTGCCGGGATTTCTATTTTTACTCTGTTTATTTCCTTGCCCTTGTTTGTGATTGTTGTTTGGGTGAGGAAGAGTGTTAACGCACGAAGGGTGATGCCATGCCATGTTTTATATTATTATGCACGAGGGGACATTCCGTGCCATGTTTATATTTATTATGCACGAGGGGACATTCCTTTCCATGTTTATATTTACTATGCACGAGGGGACATTCCGTGCCATGTTTATATTTATTATGCACGAGGGCACATTCTGTGCCATGTTTATATTTATTATGCACGAGGGGACATTCCGTGCCATGTTTATATTGATTATGCACGAGGGGACATTCCGTGCCATGTTTTATATTATTATTATGCACGAGGGGACATGCCGTGCCGCATCTTTCACTGTTTAATCTGTGCTGTCATTTCCCGTTATTATTTTCAAATATTTCAGACTGTTGTTTTTGTTTCTGTCATTTCAGTATTTGTTATCTCTTACCCCCAGCATGTTCTCCCGGAATTGTATTCTTGTTTAGTTTCTGCTATACTAGTGAACTGCACAGGTACACTTTGTTGTCGTGTATTAGCCTCGTCACTACTTCGCCGAGGTTAGGCTCAGCACTTACTCAGTACATGGGGTCGGTTGTACTGATGCTACACCTGCACTTCTTTATGTTGTGCAGGTTACGCAGCCGGACCCGGAGGACATCATTAGTGGGAGTGTCTTCCAGCTTATCATAGAGGCTTCAAGGTATACCCGCTGGCGTTCGTGGGCCTTGGCGTCTCTTCCATCCCTTTGTCTTCACGTATGTCTTGTTTTTCCCTAGTTTCAGAGACAGATATGTATTCTCTTTTCAGAATTGTATTTAGCACTCTTATAGACAGTTCGTGAGTTTGTGACTCCAGGTTTTGGGAAAATTTACGCGTTGTTGTATTATGTTGTCCTTATTTAGCTTGAAACTATATTTATTTCCGTTGTTAAATTGTGAACCGTTTAGTTTATCCTATTAAATTGATGTTAATATGCTAGTTTATCTATACACGTTGGCTTCTCTAGCGGGTTCAATGTTAGACGTTATCACGGCCCGATGGTGGGATTTCGGGGCGTGACATTATCCCCTTCCATAAAAGAAACATCCCGAACCTTCCGGTCTGCATAACTCTTTTGTCTAGACTTCACCGTGCGAAGTCGCTCCTGAAACAACTTCACCTTCTCCATCGCATCCTGAATCAAATTTGTGCCCAATAACTTAGCCTCACCAGGCTCGAACCAACCAACCGGAGATCTACACTTCCTACCATACAAGGCCTCATATGGGCCATCTGAATACTGGATTGGTAGCTGTTATTATATGCAAACTCCGCTAGTGGCAGGAACTGATCCCATGAACCACCAAAATCAATCACACAAGCCCGTAACATGTCCTCCAAAATCTGAATAGTCCTTTCCGACTACCCGTCGGTCTGAGGATGAAATGTAGTGCTAAACTCTACCTCAGTACCCATACCTCTCTGTACGGCCCTCCAAAATTAAGATGTGAATTGAGTACCTCTGTCATAAATAATAGAAACCGGAACTCCATGCAATCGGACAATCTTCTTAATGTAAATACCAGCTAACCGCCCTGAAGTATAAGAAGTGCTGACAGGAATGAAATGCGCGGACTTGGTCAATCTATCTACAATGACCCAAATAGCATCAAAATCCTTCGAAGTTCGTGGAAGCCCAACTACAAAGTCCATGGTAATCCGCTCCCACTTCCACTCCGGAATATCTAACCTCTGAAGTAATCCACTTGGTCTCTGGTGCTCGTACTTGACCTGGTGGCGGTTGAGACACAGTGCTACATACTCAACAATATCTCTCTTCATCCGCCTCCACCAATACTGTTGTCTCAGATCCTGGTACATCTTCGCGGCACCCGGATGAATAGAATACCGCAAGTTGTGAGCCTCTGCTAATATCAACTCTCGAATACCATCCACATTGGGCACGCAAATACGGCCCTGCATCCTCATAACTCCACCATCACCAATAGCCACATCCCGGGCATTACCCCGGCAAACTCTATCCTGAAGAACTAACAAGTGGCAGTCATAATATTGTCGTGCCTTAATCTGGTCAAATAAAGAAGACCGGGAAGCCATGCTAGCTACCACCTGCGGAGGGTCTGACAAATCCAACCTCACCAGTTGTCCCGCTAAAGCCTGAACATCAAGTGCTAATGGTCTCTCTACTGTTGAAAGGTAAGCTAGGCTCCCCAAACTCCCGGCTTTACGACTCCCCGAGTGATACAAAATAGTTAAGTCATAGTCCTTAAGAAGCTCTAACCATATCCTCTGGCGCAAATTCAAGTCCTTCTGCCTTAGCAGATACTGCAAGCTACGATGATCAGTGAAAATCTCACACTGTACCCCATACAAGTAATGCCGCCAAATCTTTAAGGCATGAACAATGGCAGCTAACTCAAGATCGTGTACTGGATAATTCTTCTCATGCACCTTCAATTGTCTGGACGCGTAGGCAATCACCCTATCGTCCTGCATCAAAACCGCTCCCAATCCAACTCTATAAGAATCACAATAGACAATGTAAACCCGAACCCGTAGGCAATACCAATAATGGAGTTGTAGTCAACGCTGACTTGAGCTTCTGAAATCTCTCCTCGCACCCATCGGACCATCTGTATAGAGCACCCTTCTGGGTCAATCTGATCAAAGGTGAAGCAATAGAAGAAAATCCCTCCAAAGTGACGGTAATAACCCGCCAAACCCAGGAAACTCCTAATCTTCGTAGCTGAGGACGGTCTGGGCCAACTTTGCACCGTCTCTATCTTCTTCTGGTCCACCTGAATACCCTCACTAGACACTACGTGACCTAAGAAAGCTACCGAACCAAGCCAAAATTCACATTTGGAGAACTTTGCATACAGCTTCTCCTCCCTCAATCTCTGCAACACAACCCTCAAATGCTGAGCGTGCTCCTCCTAGCTACGAGAGTATACCAGGATGTCATCAATGAACACAATAACGAATGAATCAAGGTAAGGATGAAACACATTGTTCATCAATGCATGAACGCGGTTGGGGCATTGGTCAGCCCAAAAGACATAACCAGAAACTCATAGTGGCCATATCTGGTCCTAAAAGCAGTCTTCGGAATATCAGAATCCCGAATCTTCAGCTGATGGTACCCAGACCTCAAGTCGATCTTGGAGAACACCCTAGCTCCCTGAAGATGATCAAACAAGTCATCAATACGGGGCAAAGGATACCGGTTCTTCACCGTAACCTTGTTCAGCTGCCTATAGTCAATGCACATACGCATGGATCCATCCTTCTTCTTTACGAACAACACCGGTGCACCCCAAGGCGACACATTAGGCCGAATGAACCCCTTATCTAGGAGTTCCTGAAGTTGTTATTTCAATTCCTTCAACTCTGCTGGGGCCATGCGGTAAGGAGGAATAGAGATAGGCTGGGTCTCAGGCAATAAGTCAATACCAAAATCAATGTCCCTGTCAGGTGAAATGCCTAACAGATCTGCTGGGAAAATGTCCGGGAACTCACAGACCATGGGAACAGAATCAATGGAAGGAGTCTCACTACTAACATCCCTCACAGAGGCCAGATAAGACTCACACCCCTTCCCAATCATACGATGAGCCTTCAGAAAGGAAATCACTCGGCTAGGCACGTACTCCACCGAACCTCTCCACTCAATCCTCAGAAATTCAGGCATCGCTAAGGTCACGGTCTTGGCGTGACAGTCGAGAACCGCATGGCATGGAGATAGCCAATCCATGCCTAAAATCACATTGAAGTCAACCATTCTAAGTAATAATAGATCTGCCCGGGTCTCCCGACCCCCAATAGATATAGTACAAGACCGGTACACCCGGTCTACCACAACAGTATCCCCCACCGGAGTAGACACATGAACAACTAAGAACAAGGACTCACGAGGTGTATCCAAGAAATGTGCAAAGTATGAAGAAACATATGAATACGTAGAACCAGGATCAAATAATACTACAGCATCCCGGTGATAGACTGAGATAATACTTGTAATCACTGCATCTGAAGCCATGGCATCTGGTCTACCCGGAAGTGCATAGAAACGGGCCTGCCCTCCACCTGACCGACCTGCCCCTCTGGAGCAGCCTCTGACTAACTGACCTCCACCCCTGGCTTCCTGAGCGGGTGGTGTAGAAACTGCTGATGAAGCTGGAGGATGGTTCCTGTGCTGAAATGAACTATCAGAAAGGCGGGACAATACCTCTTGATGTGACCCGGATCCCAACACTCGAAACAACCCCTCCCAATAATTAACGATGGGGACTAAAGGGAACCCCTGGGACCAGGGTAGCTGCTAGAAGAACCATGTGCTGAGGAACCCTGAAATGATGGTGGTCGGGATGAGCTCTGGGCTGGGAGTGCACTAAATGAGGAGCAGTCCGGATGAGAGCTACAGGGACCGTGTCCTGATGAAGCATCACTGTAAGCTGGACGAGCTGGCGTAGGAGGCCTGAATGGTCTGCCTCTGTTGTGCCGAGACTGACCTCCTAAGTGATCCCCACTATAATTACCAGAACCTCGAGACCTCTTGGCCTCTCTCTCAACATGCTCCTAGCGGCGCACTGACTTAATCTCCCTGGCTATGTCAACTACCTCCTCAAAAGAAGCACCGGATACCCTCTCCCTGGTCAGAAAAATTCGTAGCTGATAGGCGAGACCATCGACAAATCTCCGAATCCTCTCCCTGTCTGTGAGAACTAGCCAGATGGCATGACGGGCTAACTCAGAGAACCTCATCTCATACTGCGTCACGGTCATGTCTCCCTGACACAACTGCTCGAACTCTTTGCGCAGCTCCTCTCTGCGAGACTGTGGTATATACTTCTCCAGAAAGAGAATGGAGAACTAGTGCCATGTAAGGGGCGATGCATCAGCGGGTCTACGCCTCTCATAGGCCTCCCACCAAGCAAGTGCAGCTCCTGAAAACTAGAATGTAGTGAATGGAACCTCACTGGCCTCTAATATCCCTGCAATACGTAGTATCCTCTGACACTTGTCCAAGAAGGCCTGGGCATCCTATCCCTCTGTACACCTAAAATTCGGAGGCTGGAGTTTGCTGAACCTCTCCAACCTATGTTGCTCATCATCAGTTACAGCTGGGACCACATAATCCTATACCGGAGCAATCTGCTGTACTGGGGCTTCCCCAGGTGTCTGAAGTCCCTGGTTGACCTGCTCAGGTGTCCGGGCAGCTGGAGTCTGGATTCCTTCCCCGGCCTGAGAAGTAGTAGCAGTAGTGGACATAGCGACGGCATGTGTCAAGCTGGTGCACACCATCAAAATCTGGGTTAGGGTCTCCGGAAGACCCGGAATCACAATGGGCACTACTGGTGCCTGAGTCTGCCCCGCTGGAATCTCAGCTGCGGGGACCTACTCCTGGGCAATGGGAGGGTCCACAGGTGTTGCCTCGGCTGCTGTGCGGGTTAAACCCCTCCCTCTGCCACGGCCGCGACCATGCCCTCGACCTCGGGCTGGTCCTGCGGGGATCTGGTCACCACTATCAGTAGCACGAGTCCTCACCATCTGTGAGAGAATGAAAACAACAGAAGTTTAGTTCGATAATTCAACAGAGTCGCACGACAGAATTCAAAGATATGGGACTTTCCTAAGGGTTTTGTAGCCTCTCGAAGATAAGTACGGACATCTCCGTACCGGTCCGCAAGACTATACTAAACATGTTCATGACTGGTGAGACCTATTTAACCTAGCGCTCTGATACCAACTAGTCACGAGCCATTTCCGGAGTCGTGATGGCGCCTGTCGTGGAACCAGGCAAGCCACCCATTTTATTTAACTAAATACAATTCCCAATATAATGCCCTTTTTAACAAGTCTGAAATCAATAATAATAATAATAATAATAAATCCAGTATTTTTGGGAAACCAGTTTATGAAATTCAAAAGACCAAATTCTACTAACCCCGGATCCAGTGTCACACAGTCATGCGCTGCTAGTACTTAATACAACCAAAATAAATGACTAACATATTCTAAAAAATAAATACGACAGGTAGAAAGGAAAGAGAAGGCGAGATCACGGTCGCCATCTGCTACCTCGTCAACTCTGATGAACTGATGTTACTCACTGACCCGAGCTGAATTCTACTGTACCTGGATCTGCACACAAGGTGCAGGGGGTAACGTGAGTACACCAACTCAGTAGTAATGAAACCAAACTACGGACTAAGAGGTAGTGACGAACTAAACCTCCGATAATTCAACAACAGTATATGACTTGGACATGACAGTAATATATCAGGAATAAACATGATGCATTAATATATGTCTCTAACTCTTCATACTAGCATGAATTCATATAGGATCAAGAATGATGTGTACTCATTAATCAAGCTCTCATAAGGTGGTCCACTCAGTACTATAATACGGCCTTCAAGCCCAGGGAAGTCCCTCTCAGGTATTACATACACACAAGTGACACAGTCACCAAGTACTGAGGGAAAAAAAAGGTTGATCCAGCCCCCATGGAGAAAATCCATCTCCGGAACATAATAACCACGGAGAAAATCCATCTCCAGAACATAATGCTCGGACAAATCCATGTCCAGGCAAATCCATCCCTCAATATATGTGCGCTCACCGGGGGTGTATAGACTCGGGAGGGGCTCCTTTCAGCCCAAGCGCTATATCAAGCCAACGAAGGCATGATTCTAGGATCGCTGCGGTGTGCAGTCCGACCTCATAACTGTCTCAAAACCAGGCTCCAAGCCTCACTCAGTCAGTACCTTCCAATCTCACTTACAATGCTATAACATATGAAAATTAGCTCAAACCAATGATAATATAGAATAAACTAGCAACTTACAAGACTGAGTCATGAAACATATACTATAATAAGACTGAGTACATGAAAGCAATAATCACAGATAGAGACAGCAATAATCGACCATTCCGGTCTAAACAAATCGGCGTGAAGCCTTAACATTTATACTTAGCATGATTTCTATTTCGTTCAAGGTAAATACCACATTCACAGTACAAATATCAACCTGAGATAACCATTAGACAGTGCCATGGGATAAGCCAGGATACAAATATTCGGTAAACGCCCGCATGCCCATCACTTGGCAAGTGCGTCACCTTAATGAACAGCAATTATCAAATAGTTTGAGGTTTCGAACCCTCAGAACCAAGTTTGAAAACTTTACTTACCTCAAAACCGGCTAAAATACAATTCTGCAGTGCCTTTGCCTCTAAATCCGGCCTCTGAGTGCTCCAAATCTACCAAGTTCAGATTTTTATCATCAATTTATGCTTAAGGAATAAATTCTAATCGAAAAATATCAAATTTAGTCCAAAACCCGACCCTCGGGCCCACGTCCCGAAACTCAAAAATATTTATACCAAACTGTTCTTCATCATCCCACGAGTCCGTACATATAAAGAACACTAAAATCGGAGTTTGTTTGACCCCTTAAATTAATCCCTAAAGGTCTCAAAATCTCAAGCCCTAAACCCGCCTTTTTCTACTGATTTTTGTGAATTTAACACTGATATTATGCTCTATAATCATCAATAAATGAGTTTTAAGGTCCAAAACACTTACCTCTATGAAGAACAATGATTTCCCTCTTCAAAAATCGCCCCCAAAGCTCTTTGTCCGTACAAAAATGGTGTAAAAAGGGTTTAAGTCGCGGAGGGTTTAATTATATACTGCCCAGTGATTTCTTCACTGCGATCGCGGCAAAATCCACGCGATCGCAGTTCATAGCATCTCAACCTCACGCGATGGAAACCAAATGCACGCGATCGTGAAGACCAATTGACCTGTCCCCCCACGCACCTGTCCACGCGGTCGCACTTCACCTTCTTCCAAACCTACGCGATCGCAACGCGATTCACGGGATCGCGATGCACAATTTTTCCTAGCCCTCAGAGTGTTCTACTCGATCGCAGCCCTTGCCATGCGATCGCGATTCACAGATCCTTGCTGCAACAAAACCAGAAAACCAGCAATTCTCTAAGTCCAAAAATGCCCGTTAACCAACCGAAATCCATCCCGAGCCCCTCGGGACCCCAACCAAAGTTACCAACACATCATAATTGATTATTCAAACTTAGTTGCACTCTCAAAACACCAAAACTAACATCAAAACACCAAATTTACATCGGATTCAAGCCTAAAAACTTTGAAATTTCTAAAATCCACCAATGATGCCGAAACTATCCAAAACAACTCCCATTGACCTGTAATTTTGCAGACACGTCCAAAATGACATTACGAACTTGTTCCAACTTCTGGAATTCCATTTCGACCCTGATACCCTATTTTCCACTGCCGACCGGAAATCACCAAAAACTAACTTTCGTCAATTCAAGCCTAATTCTACACCGGACATCACAAAAATATTCCGAGCACACTCCTACGTCCCAAATAACCTAACGAAGCTATCCAAGCCATAAAATCCGTATTCTGAGGTTGTTTCCCAATAAGTCAACTCTTAGTTGACTTTTCCCATTATAAGGCTATCATTAAAGGCTACATGACTGAACTCTCCCCACAACCACTCAATTTCCAGCCTATCGACTCTAACACATCAATAACAGCAATTAAAAATGCAGGTTCTACGTAACGACGAATCGGGTCGTTACAGTACCTTTTGCTCTGGATAACATTGACTTGGAAGAAAGATTTGGAGATACAACATTCAACAACCTTAGAGTCATTTTGATTAGGAGTATTCGACGGATAAATCCTCACATGCAACTGCTCAGGTTTCTTTTGGCGAAGTCTCCGACTCTTCTGAGAATCAAAATTGAGGCATTAACCTATGAAGATAGTGAAAGTATCAAAGCACTAACTGAGCGGCCAGAATTTCAGTGTGCATCACCTGAAGCAGAAATTATTTTATAAGTTCCAATTAAGTAGTACTGGTATATGCCGTGTGTTAATTTTGTGTTAAACACTATTCTCTTAATTTTCTGTTAATATTATGTTACTATTATGTTAATGTCATTTTGTGTTGCAAATTTTGCTATTTCTCTTGCAAATTTTGTTGTTTGTTAATGTCATTTTGTGTTGCAAATTCTGTTATGTTTTATTATTTATGTTGTGGCAGTTATTTTCTATAATATATGCAAATTTTGTTGTTTGTCTGTTACTAGACAGCTTAATGTTTCCCTCTCATTTTTTTGGCACCAAAAAGAAGAGACAAATAATTTGATATGGGTTTACTCTTGTAATATTTGTATGAAATGTAAACAAAACTAATTGTGGCAGTTGTAGTGGAGGTTTTTAAATTACCATAAACTGACAAAATAACTGCCACAATATAAATAATAAAAAATAAAATTAAAAGAAACTGACAAAATAACTGCCACAATTTTTTCAACAGTGTAGATATTAGTTTTTTTTCTCTAAGGGTTGTGATTGTTAATAAATGATATGAAGGAGTTAAAAAAAACTGCCACAATATGTCCATTCCGATCCCCTCCTCAAGGTAGTTATAAAACTAACTGATTTCCTTTAAAACTAACTGATTTCCTTTCCCTGTACAAAATAGAAGTATAGATTGGACAAATAGATATTTTCAATGCAACTAAGCACACAGTTTTTCAGTTAGTATGAATAAAGTATAAAAACTTTATGATAATCATCGTGTAAGGAATAAATTAGTTTTCTATATTATTGGACAATAAAAAAAATTAAAATTTAATTTTAATTTATCAAGATTCTAATATAAATATTTTATGTAGAAAATGAGGTTAAGTTTGAATGATAATCATCGTGTATGACTTTAACGTATGAAATTATATAAACGGCTATTATATTACTATGAATCGCAAAGATGTAATTATCATAGGTCATGTGACTTCTACAACCTTAGTCGGTGGACTTGTACGGTTGCCATTGGCCGATACGTATGGCCTTAACGTATGAAACTATATAAATGGCTATTATATTACTATGAATCGCAAAGATGTAATTATCATAGGTCATATGACTAAAACAACTTTACTCGGTGGAATTACCTAGTTTCCATTGGCCGATACGTATGACCTTAATGTATGAAACTATATAAACGGCTATAATAGTAATATTATGAATCGCAACGATATAATTATCATAGGTCATGTGACTTCTACAACCTTAGTCGGTGGACTTGTACGGTTGCCATTGGCCGATACGTATGGCCTTAACGTATGAAACTATACAAATGGCTATTATATTACTATGAATCGCAACGATGTAATTATCATAGGTCATGTGACTTCTACAACCTTAGTCGGTGGACTTGTACGGTTGCCATTGGCCGATACGTATGGCCTTAACGTATGAAACTATACAAATGGCTATTATATTACTATGAATCGCAACGATGTAATTATCATAGGTCATATGACTAAAACAACTTTTTCGGTGGAATTGCTTAGTTTCCATTGGCCGATACGTATGACCTTAATGTATGAAACTATATAAACGGCTATAATATTACTATGAATCGCAACGATGTAATTATCATAGGTCATATGACTAAAACAACTTTTTCGGTGGAATTGCTTAGTTTCCATTGGCCGATACGTATGACCTTAATGTATGAAACTATATAAACGGCTATAATATTACTATGAATCGCAACGATGTAATTATCATAGGTCATATGACTAAAACAACTTTTTCGGTGGAATTGCTTAGTTTCCATTGGCCGATACGTATGACCTTAATGTATGAAACTATATAAACGGCTATAATATTACTATGAATCGCAACGATGTAATTATCAATTTTCCCCAATAACCGAATACTTTTGTCTGTAAATACTGCATAGTAGGTCATGTGACTTCTACAACCTTAGTCGGTGGACTTATACGGTTGCCATTGGCCGATACGTATGACCTTAACGATACGGTGGAATTACTTAGTTGCCCATTGGCCGATACGTATGACCTTAATAACACCTATATGTTGGCTACTATATACATACATATATAGACGTTCAATGTAAATATATATAAAGCGCAACAATATTTCATAACTAAATTGCTAACTATATCCCAAATATAACTATTGGTTTTAAAATTAAAATCACAACTTTTTTATCATCAATCAATATTATATATATGGTAAAATGTGGACTACATATGCAAAATATAGATATTAATTAGGTTCCAAAATTTCCTTTTATTAAACTTTATGGTCACATTCACACATACAAAAAACTTTTAATACCCTCTCACACACACAAAATTTTATAGATTGGCCGTATTTGTGTATATATAAGTTTATATATACATTCACACACACACACAACGTTTTAATACCCTCACTCTTACATAACCCTAGAAACAAACCATGGACCCCTCTCCCAGCGCTTCCAAACGATCCCCATCCGACTGCTCTTCCAGTGATAACGACGAAGAGACAAATTCAACATTTGAAGTGCATATGAAAGATTCATACATCAAGCAAGATTATATGGTAAGTGAGATTTTTTTATAAAATTTTGTTTTCAAATACAATCTGCTTTTCGATCCAAAAATACAAATGTTGCTTTTGTTTTTCGAAAAGAGCTTTGGACAAGAAGCAGAAACTGATTTGGTTGTATTAAAATCTCAAATAATTTTTTTTTTTCTTTTTGTTTGCAGCATTTCCAAAACGAATGTGCAATTACATTCCTGAATCAATGGACGGCGATGTTCTTCAATATGGCGGCAGGGAGTTTTTTATGGGAATTAACATTGGTAAACGACGATGGCTGAAAGACGGCTGGAAAAATTTTGTGATGATTAATGATATAAGGCGGGGTTGTTTTGTTAAATTTGAGTTGGTTGAAATTGAAGAACTGTATGTTGTCTTCAAAGTGCAAGTGAAAGGGCAAGGAACTCCAGAAGATCCGGTTGAAATTAACTAGTTTGTAGGTTATGTTTGTTGAAAATCCATGTTTGTGTTGTTTTTTCACTTTTGTTTTAATTTCATCCAGTAATATGTACGTTTTGTGTAAGTTTTGTTTGAAATTAACTAATGTGTACGTTTTGTTATAAATATTATGTAATTAAATTTTCCGTTTGTTTATAATTTTAATTTATTTTTGTATCGTTTCAGTATAGTATCATGGTTGGAATATAATATTCATGCAAATACAAACACTAGCTATATTGTGGGAATGTGAATAGTAACTCATTCAAGAAGTTGGTATGTGAATAGTGTTAGTATTAAATTATATTTAATATTTACTTGAAATTCGAAATAATAAATACAATTCAACTCACACCATTAATTCAACTCCCGCCATTAATAACATTTGAAGTATTTTGTTTTGATTTAATCTGCATGTTTGTTTTCTTTACTATATTTTCCGTTTTTTTTTATCATTTAAAAAATCCGAAATGGTAGAGTAAATGATGCATTGGGAAGTTAAATGGGTTGGTTTGGTATTTTTTATTTTTCTTTTGGTAAAATCTACACTGCATTGGCAGTGTAGTTGTATTTCATGTAAGAAGAGAGGGGGATTAGGCATGATTTTATCTTAAAAATAAAAAACAAATGCAACAAATACAAATATGTTGAATGTTGAAGGTAGGATTGTATAACACGAATATAATTCACATTTATTGAATAATATAATTCACATTTATGAACAAAAAAATACTACACGTTTTAAAAAACAAAGTCAATAAAATCAAAAAAATCTATCTCAAATCAAATTAAACAAGTTTCAAACTTAAATCATCTCAAACTAAACGGTCAAGTCTTCTACTTCCCAGTATGCTTCATCGTTTAGATCAGGCAAGGTACTATGTGGTTGTATCATTGCATCATCTTGTTGTAATTAGAGTAAATAAGACTATTAAGCAATTTATTTACCTAAAATAAAATAAAGTATTAAATCAAATTTGTTAAACTTTACCTCAATTCCTTCCGTTAGCGGATGACTTCTACCACGACCTCTACCACCTCCTCTAACACGGCCTCTACCACGACCTCTACCATCACCTCTACCACCAGTTCTACCACCACCTCTACCAACACCTCTACCACCGCCTCTACCCCTCCTATTGCCTCTAACTCCACTTCCACCACCCGTTTGTGAACTTCTAAAGAATGAATCAATTCGCCCTCTATATCTATTCAACCTTGGACGTTCACGAGAAGCTACATATCTAGGATCTCTTATATCTCTTCCTTCACCCTCACCCTCACCCTCACCCTTACCCCCACCCTCACCCTCACCCTCACCCTCACCCTCACCCTCACCCTCACCCTCATGTGTATCTTCCAAATCCCAATTTGGAACTATCATATCATCATCCCAATTCATAAGGTCATGTTCCAATCTGTTCAAATTATACTTAATATATCGCCTCATCACTTCAGTGTCCAATGCAATATCGCAAACCCGTTCAAAATGCTTTAATAGTTCCTTGTACATCATGTATCCAGAAGTCATACATGGGTAACCTCCTAGAAGGAAACGTTTCAAGTGTGGACGAACAACATCTTTTCTCCACCTTTTCAATATATACCTCTCGTCAACGTTTTTAATCCTCTTGTGAGACAACACCTTTAGTATATGACAGCATAGAATACCCTTTGTTTCAAACCACTTGCAACNCTGATTTCACAATGTAACAATTTCCTTAATTGTGCCTGAAAAAATTCAAACACTTCACGAGTATAATATTTTTGAAGTTTTTCCTCCCATGCGAATTCAGACAAACATTTTAGTTCAAAGCACCTTGACCTATATTCAGCTTCCAATTCTTTCTCGAACTTTGATATTATGGCTAACTCATATTGCTGAACAAATGTTTCAAAGTGCTTTGTCGGGTGATAAATCCATCAAAGAAAGCATGCATGCCTTCACTTCTTTGTGCGGACAACATCCCGGCCTAAAAGTGGTCATTTAGGTATACAGGAACCCACTTTTCCTTCTCCAAATATAGCTTATAAAACCAATCCCTTCCATCTAAGTTATATTTTTCAATATATTCAGTCCATCTTCTCTCAAACTCAGCAACGTTAATGCTATCAAGGACTAAGGCCTTAAATTCTGCCTTTGCAATCTTAGCATCAAAAACTACGCTTAACTTCGTAGGCAACTTTGCGAATATGTGCCAAATACAAAATCTATGTACCATAGTTGGCATCAATTCACTTATGGTAGCCTTAATACTATCACATTGGTCAGTCATGATAGCTAATGGACGAACATTGTTTAGAGCCCCAAGCCATGTAGATATCACCATTTTGTAACTTATTATATCTTCACTAGACATAAGAGCACATCCCAAAAGTATGGACTGTCTATGCTGATTTACACCAACAAATGAAGCAAATGGCATATTGTACCGATACACTAGGTATGTTGTATCGAGGCATATTACATCATGGAACTCCTCATATGCAACCTTGGAGTGTAAATGAACCCATACGACATTACGAAGTCCACCAAAACCATCCACATCAACGGAGTAGTAAAATTCCCTGTCTTTTTGCTGCATGTCACTGAAGAACTTGAGCAATGATTGTGTAATGAAGCTTTCTACTCTTCAAAATATAATGTCGACAATCCTTTGGTGTACAATCCAGATTTTCGGAGCCACCGGCAAGTACTTCAGCGACTCTTATATTTTTTTAGGGTCTTAAGCCAGCAATATCTTTGGCTA
>MDKI01062592.1:0-12260 GCA_005239505.1 Nicotiana paniculata
TTAGTATTTTATCCCATATTTGCAATTTTACATTCTTAGCTCTATAGTTAATCATGCTTCCTTTGTTGTTAAATCCTGTTACTACTATAGGTGTTTTTAATTTTTCCCATTTATGTTCTGGTAAACAGTTATATTTACATATATTAGCTTCTGCTCATGTATCTATCATTGGTGTATAATACCGATTGTAATATCCTTCTATTATGATTTTTGCAAGTATATATATTTTCATACTTCTGATCTTTTTATTATTATTCTTTTATCCTTATATGTTATGGTCAATTGTTTATCTCCTAAGCTGTATGGTTTTACCTTTTCTAACCATTTTATTCCTAATGTAATATTTTTATTTCCTTGGTAAATTTTAAACTGTATTGTTAGAGGTATTCCTCCTATTATTATTTCTTTTTCTGTTGTTTCTTCGTTTGTTATTAGCTCTTTTGGTAATTCTGGGCATATTTGTTCAGTGGTTATTATCTCAGTTTCTGCTACTAATTCTCTTGTAATGTAGTTTTCTTCTTGTCCTGTATTTATTAATATTAGATATTTTCTTTGTTCCATAATTCCTGTTATATAACAGTGGTATGGTTTTATTTCTTCTACTATGTTTTTGATTAGATTTTGTGGGAGTATATAGTCTCTTTTTGATGTACTCATCCTAGATGACGTAGGTGTTTCATAAATTAACTGGTTTGGTATACTTGACGTACTTATCCTTTCTTTTACTATTTCTAAATCTTCTTCCATATCAATTTCTTTGTAGCTATATTCATTATTATCAATAACCGTAACTATTTTCTCAAATGGATTTTCTATTTTGATTTTATTGATTTTATTTTTTGCTGCTATCTTATGTTTAGTTGTTAGAACATATAGGTTTTTACATCTAGCTGTAAATATCTTACTTCCTGGTGCTAGTTCTATTCCTGACATTTTCCAGTATAGTACTAATTCATTTGAGTATTTCTTTTTTCAGTCAAGAGAGCAGTGAGTCTATATATACAGTATTACATTATTTTCATTACCATCGAGCTATAATCGATAGGCAGGCCCCTATTGGGCAACCTCTGATCAGATGGTAAGTTAGACACCGAGCCTACTGTGGCCGAGCGTCTATGAGCGAGCACAGTTGGTCGAGATACAGAGCCTAGTATGGCCGAGCGTCTATGAGCGAGCCTACTACGTCAAAGCAGTTATATATATATATATATATATAAGGTCGGACAACTATTTTACTTATTACATTGAGAGAATAGAGTCACTATCAGCAGGTGAGCATATATTCAGATTATCCTTGACCCCCAATTATTTTCAGTCATTATACTATCAGTTTAGTTTCATCTTTCAATATATTGCCTTACATACTCGGTACATTATTTCGTACTGACGCCTCTTTTTTTTGGGGGCACTACATTTCATGCGTGCAGGTTCAGACAGACAGACAGGTAGACCTCCTCAGTAGTTGTTTGCCCGAATTCATCTTTATCGGTAAGCTCCAAGTCCTACGCAGTTTCCGGGTATAGAAGTTTTGTGTACATATCGTGTATATATGTAGATAGGATATGTGTAGGTCGGGGCCCTGTTCCGATCATAGTACATCTATCAGTAGAGGCTTGTAGACATATCGTATCGGTTAGCGCAGTATATTGGGTTTGTAGGCCCTATAGGTATATTTTGTTGGTTTGTCAGCTGTAGTAATTATGACGGCCTTGCTGGCACAGCTGTATGTTGACATTTCGTCAACGCTAGTCTCTATGCAGTTTTATATTTTGCATTGCACATTATCTTGTAATGCGGCCCATGGACAGAGTATACATATCAGAGTCTCTTAGTCGCAAGTTGGTACGCAAGGATTGATGAGGCACCAGTTGCCGGTCTCGCCCCAGGCTCGAGGCATGACAAGAAAGTTGATTTAGTTTATAAGTATTGGTGTTTTAGAAAAATAAGAAATTATTTATGTTACT
This sequence comes from Nicotiana paniculata, assembly GCA_005239505.1. Classification (NCBI taxonomy): domain Eukaryota; kingdom Viridiplantae; phylum Streptophyta; class Magnoliopsida; order Solanales; family Solanaceae; genus Nicotiana; species Nicotiana paniculata. Next base: position 1,965 of record MDKI01062592.1, read on the forward strand.
TTTTTTGAATATATCCTTATTATTCCAATTAAAACTAACAAACTATAGCTATTATATATATATATATATATCTAACTTAAGGAGCGTGCGAAAAATTTGAACATGGAAGAGCTAGTAAAATTTGACCACAAATATAACAATCACCAAACTTTAACAAAAAGCACCATTAGTGCATGAAATACATTTGCTACACTAATTAGGCCGCAGTTTATAACTGAATGCAAATGGATATGACCAGAATTCGATTCCAGATTATCTTTATGTGTTTTATGAGGATAAATATGAACTGAAGTTAATACACGTCACGACTCGACCCAGGTCGCGATGACGCCCAACACCGTAGTCAGGCAAGCCAACATCAATCTACTGGTGAGTTTCTTTTAAATTTACTAAAATATTTCCAACACTTACTTGGTTTAGATTTTAGACATTGGGCAAAAACGAATAACTTAGACAATCTTAAGCAGAAATAGTAATAAAAGTCATAATTTAATATTTACATCCCAAAAATAATGTCTACTAATGTGTGTGCCAGGAACTAGTATCACAAGTCTACAGGCATACTAGTAGAGTAAAAACAAAAGAAGTAATAGACTGCCCTACAGTCTGAAAAGGAATAGACAGAAATAACAAAAGTATGCTACATAATGCTGCTAGGGGTCGTCAAGAGAAGCAGTTCACCATGAAGTCTAGACCAGGTATATATCAGGGACGGACTGCAGACTGATACCCAGATACACCCCCCTCAGAACTTATACAATTAAGTACAAAGCGTAGCATGAGTACATAAACAATATGTACCCAGTAAGTATCCAGTCTAATCTCGAAGAAGTAGTGACGAGAGGTCGATGTGACACTTCTTAGGGTAAAAATAATATGTTTTAAATGTAAGGTTAAGTAGGGATGGCAATCATGATTAATAATGAAGACAAGAACATCAAATATCATTTACAAATACCTTTACGTGTCAAGTTCTCTAGCATACAAATTGACTAGTTTTCATTTTTCATGGTATTTAACAGATACCTAATCACAGAACACCCAACACCTAACAAACACATAACAAGTCGTGAGCGTACGACTGCCACAACGTGAAAATAAATGTGCACTATCGAAGGGTTGAACGACTAGAACCATAGATGTATCTATTACACCACTCACAAATCGAACATGTGATGAAGTTGACATAATAGTAGGGCCACCCCGCAAGCGAATCATACATGCGACGCGGGTTCCCGTATATATACACATAATTAATAGGAAATCAAGAAATTCAGTAGAGAATATACCTACAGAGAAGGTTTCAATAATATAAATTTCAAAAAGTAACCTCCTAGATGTTCACTTAATAATTTAAGGATATTAGGCAACCTAAATTAAAACTTAAGATTATAGTTACGACACGTAAAGCGTGCTTGTGAATACTAAACCCCCGACATAACATAATAGTAGCTACGTACAGACTCTCGTCACTTTGTGCGTGCGTAGCCCCCACAAATAATGACATGAAATTATTTATATTCACCCATGGGGACAATTCCCTATTACAAGGTTAGAAAGGAGACTTACCTATTGTCAAGCCTACTTTCCGAGTTAAGAACGCGCCCGAAAATCTAAATTCGTCCCCGAAGAACTCGAAGATAGCCAAACATCACATTAACAAGTCAATATATGCTCAAAAGTCCCTAATTCTCCTACTTAAATGGTCATTTCAACTCAAATTGGAAAATCCTAAAATACACCCACGGGCCCACATGCTCGGATTCAGGAAATTTTCAGAGGAGATACTTACCCATAGCCTAAGGATCAATATTATATACCTTTTGTATGATTTCATAATAAATTTCTTGGTAAATTCTCATTTTTATCAAAACCCTAGGTTTTACTCTAATAACATGATTTCTATTAATTTAATGTGTTAACATACCTAGGGAATCAAGTATTTAACTCATTTTATGGTAGGAATTACTTACCTTACAGTATCTAGGTCGAATATTTTCTTTTCAAGCTCTCAAAATCGTCCAAAGTGAAGAAAATGGCTCAAAAATAGACTAAGTCTCGATTTTAATGTCACTGCCCAGCTGCCCCCTTCTATGCGAATGCGGCTGGGGCAGTGTGTTCGCGAAGGCTAAGGCCCAGGCCCCTCTGAGGGCCCTTCATGCGAACACAGATAGGGTCATGCGAACGCGGGGGCTAGCTTGGCTAGACCTACGCGAACACGGTGGAGAAGGATGCGAACGTATAGAGTAAAGCTTAGTCGGCCCACTGACTTACCATATGCGAACGCGGCGTGCCTATGCAAATGCATAGGGTAAATTTCACCCCTGCCCAATTCCTTCCATGCGAACACGTGAGCACACCCGCGAACGTATAGAAGGAAACCAGACTAAAAAAATTAGGTGTTTGACATTTAGCTCCGAGGGGTCTGAAACTCACTCGAGCCCCCCGGGACCCCGTCCAAAAGCACTGGGAAGTCTGTATTCATGATACGGACTCGCTCGAATTCTCAAAACGCGAAAAAATTAACGAAACTAAGAATCCGACCCCAAAATAAAATTGAATCAAGCTTTGAACTTCAAATTCTAGAATTCGCTTTCAACACCGAACCTACCTATACTACTTGGAATGACACCAGATTTTACGAGCAAGTCATAAATGACATAACGGAACTCTTTCCGGTCTCAGAATTCCGTTTGAACTTCGATAACACAAAAACCAGTTCCAAACCTCAATTTGAACTTAAGAAAATTCTTATTTCACTATTTGGCGCCGAAATGCTCCCGGGTCGTCCAAAACCCGTTCGAAACACACGCCCAAGTCCAAAATCATCATAAGAACCTACCGGAACCTTCGAATCTCGATTCCGAGGTCGTTTACCAAAAATGTTGACCAAAGTCAAACTTGTCCTTCAAGGCCAACCTTAAGGAACTAAGTGTTCCTATACGACTCCAAACTCCTCCAAACCTCGAACCACCGTCCCCGCAAGTCATAAATCAGTAAAAGCAACTACGGGAAGTATCATTTGGGGGCACGAGGTCCTAGAAAACAAAATAACCGGTCGGATTGTTACATTCTCCACCTCTTAAACAAACCTTTGTCCTCGAACGGGTCTAGAATCATACCTGGGGTGCTGAATAAGTGTGGATATCTGCTCCGCGTGTCCTCCTCGAACTCCCAAGTCACCTTCTCGACTGGTTGGACCCTCCACTGGACCTTTGCGGTGGAAACCCTCTTGGACCTCAACTAGTATCCTGCCTGTCAATGGTAGCAACTGGCTCCTCCTCGTAACCCAACCTCTCATCTAGCTGAATGGTACTGAAATCTACCACGTGAGAGAAGTCGGTGTGGTACCTCCGGAGCATGGACACATCAAAAATAGGATGAACTTCTTATAAACTGGGAGATAAAGCGAGCTCATAAGAAACCTCCCCAACCCACCTCAACACCTCAAATGGGCCTATTAACCTCGAGCTCAGCTTGCCCTTATTCCCGAACCTCATAATACCCTTCATCGGCGAGACTTTCAACCAAACCTTCTCGCCCTCCATAAATGATACATCACGCACCTTCTGATCCGTCTAACTCTTATGTCTAGACTGTGCAGTGCGAAGCCTCTCCTGAATAAACTTTACTTTCTCTAAAGCATCCTTCACCAGATCGGGACCATATAACTCAGCCTATCCAGGCTCAAACCACCCAATGAGAGAACAATATCACCGACCATACAAAGCCTCAAATGGAGCCATGTCAATGCTGGACTGAGAATTGTTATTATAAGAAAACTCAGCCAAGGGCAAAAACTGGTCCCACTGCCCTCCAAAGTCAATCACACATACTCTGAGCATGTCCTCCAATATCTGAACTATCTTTTCCGAGTGCCCGTCGGCCTGAGGCTGGAATGCTGTGCTGAGCTTTACCCGGGTGCCTAACTCATTCTGTACTGCTCTCCAGAAGTGCGAGGTGAACTGAGGACCTCAATATGATATAATGGGCACAGGCACACCGTGCAACCGAACTATCTCCCGAATGTAGATCTGAGCCAACCTCTCTGAAGTATAAGTAGTAGCTACTGGAATGAAATGTGTCGACTTGGTCAACCTGTCCACAATAACCCAAACCGCATCAACCTTCCACAAAGTCTGAGGCAATCCAACTACGAAGTCCATAGTTATGCGCTCTCATTTCCACACAGGTATATGTATCTTCTGGAGTAGGCCTCTCGGCCTCTGGTGCTCATACTTAACCTGTTGGCAATTTAAACATCTAACCACATAATCCACTATGTCTTTCTTCATCCATCTCCACCAAAATTGCTGCCTCATGTCACGATACATATTCGTAGCACCAAGATGAATAGAATACCGTGAACTATGAGCCTCCTCTAGAATCCTCTCCCTGAGGCCATCAACATTGGGGACACATAAGCGACCCTTAAGTCTCAGAACATCATCCTCGCCAATAGAATCCTCCTTGGAACCACCCTGTACCACTTTCTCCTGGAGATCCACCAAGTGCGGATCATCATATGGTCGAGTCTTGATCTCCCCCAATAATGAAGACTGATCCACCACACGTGCAAGAACTCGGCTGGGATCTGAAAGGTCCAAACTCACCAGGAGCTTAGCCAAGGACTGAATGTCCAAAGCTAGATGTCTCTCCTCTGCTGAAATGGAAGCTAAACTACCCATACTCTCTGCCTTCCTGCTTAAGGCATCTGCAACGACGTTGACCTTGCCCGAATGATAAAGAATGGTGATGTTATAATCCTTCAGCAACTCAAGCCACCTACGCTACCTCAAATTAAGATCCCTCTGCTTGAACAAGTGCTGCAACCTGCGGTGGTCTGTATAAACCTCACAAGGCACCCCATAAAAGTAGTCTCTCCAAATCATAAGAGCATGAACAATCTCCGCCAACTCCAAGTCGTGCATAGGGTAATTTTTCTCATGAACCTTCACCTAACGTGAATCATATGCAATAACTCGCCCCTCATGCATTAACACACATCCCGAACCAATGCGTGAAGCATCGCAATAAACTGTATACATCCCTGAGCCGGAAGGTAACACTAGAACGGGTGCTGAGGTCAATGATGTCTTGAGCTTCTAAAAGCTTGCCTCACACTCGTCGGACCATCGAAATGGGGCATTCTTCTGGGTAAATCTAGTCAGAGGGGCTGCAATGGATAAAAAACCCTCCACAAATTGGTGATAATAACCTTCCAGACCTAAGAAGCTCCTGATCTTTGTAGCTGAAGTAGGGCGTGGCCAACTCTGAACTACCTTAATCTTCTTAGGATCCACCTTGATACCCTCTCCATATACCACTTGTCCCAAGAATGCCACAGAATCCAACCAAAACTCACACTTGGAGAACTTAGCGTACAATTTTTGTTCTCCCAAGGTCTGGAGCACAACTCTCAAATGCTGCTCGTACTCTCCCAAGGTACGTGAGTAAATCAAAATGTCATCAATGAAGACGATGAAAGAAAAATCAATATTAGCCTGAACATCATGTTCATCAAATCCATAAATGCCGCTGGAGCATTAGTCAGGCCAAAGGACATTACTAGGAACTCATAATGACCATATCTCGTACGAAAAGCAGTCTTCAGGACATCTGAGTCCCGAATCTTCAAATGATGGTACCCCAATCTCAGGTCAATCTTAGAAAACACCCGAGAACTAGTCAAACAAATCATTAATACGCAGCAACGGGTACTTGTTATTGATGGTGACCTTGTTCAACTGGCTGTAGTCAATACACATCTGTGTAGTCACATCCTTCTTCTTCAAAAATAACACTGGAGCACCCCACGACGATACGCTCGGTCTCATAAACCCCTTAGCCAATAACTCCTCAAGTTTTTCTTTCAATTCATTCGAAACCATATGGTATGGGAGAATAGATATAGGCTGAGTGCCTTGAGCTAAGTCAATGCAGAAATCAATGTCACGATCCGGTGGCATGCCTGGAAGGTCTGAAGGGAATACATCAGCAAACTCTCGAACTACCGACACTGAATCAATCGTCGGGGACTCGGCGATAGGGTCCCCCACATAACCAAGATAAGCCAAACAACCCTTCTTGACCATACGTCGAGCCTTTAGGAAAGAAATAACCCGACTAGATGCACTAAGTGAGGAACCTCTCCACTCCAATCTCGGCAACTCGGGCATGGCTAGAGTAACAGTCTTGTCATGGTAATCTAGAATGTCGTGATAGGGAGATAGCCAATTCATGCCTCGAATGACCTTAAAATCAATCATATCAAGCAACATGAGGTCCGCTCTGGTCTCGAACCCACAGAATGCGACCACACAGGACCGATATATCCGGTCCACAACCATATAATGGCCCATAGGAGTGGACACATAAACAAGAGTACCTCAAAGACTCACGAGGAATATCCAAGAAATGAGAAAACATGGCTGATACATAAGAATAAGTGGACCCTGTATCAAATAATACCGATGCATCCCTACTGCATACTGAAATAGTACCTGTGATCATGGCATCTGAGGCCACTGGATCTGGTCTGGCCAGGAGAGCATATAATCTAGCTGGAGTGCCAGATGAATGATCTCCACCGGAATGAACAGGAGCTGACTGGGCTCCCCTTGCCTGGCCTCCACCTCTATGAAGACCTCTACCAGTCTTTCCTCCACCTCTGGGTGGCCGAACCGCTGGTGCTGCAACCATTGGCTGATGACTCTGCTGCACGACCTTGCCCCGAATTTTGGGACACATCCTCTTAATATCACTCGGATCCCCGCACTCATAAAAACCTCTCGGCACCATGGCCTGCTGGCCTGAAGGACCATGAATAGCTGGAGGATGGTACGAACTCTCTAGCATAGCACTAAAATAAGGAATGGAAGACCCCTAATGAACACAATACCCGCGGAGGAACCCTGAATGGCTGGTGGGCAATAAGAACTCTCTGACATGCTGAAATAAGTCCTCGTGGGAGCACCTCGAGGAGGTGGTGGGGGTGCTGAATATGGGGGCCTACTAGGCTGGCCCCAACCAAACTGACTTCTACTCCTAGCTGGAGCACCTCTGAAATCCCCAGAAAATCTAGCTATCTTATCCTGCTGCCCCTGCTCTCTGCCCCTTGATCAATAACCCTCAATCCTGCGAGCAATCTCTACCACAAGCTGATAAGGAGTCCCCATCTCCACCTCTCAGACCATGTTGGCCCTAATACCTGAGTGTAACCCGGCTACAAATATCCGCACTCTCTCTGCATCAGTAGGAAGTATCATGAGTGCATTACGAGACAGCTAAGAAAACCTAGCCTCGTAGTCGGTCACTGACATATAACCCTGCTTCAGCTACTCAAACTGATACCGCAACTATTCCCTCTCAAAGGGTGGAATAATGTTGTCCAAGAATAGCTGAGTGAACTGCTCCCAAGTGAGGGGAGGTGAATCTGTCGGTCTGCCAAAAATGTAGCACTACCACCATCTGCGGGCTCTGCCCTCTAGCTAAAAATAGTGAAGGCAACTCCATGGGATTCCAGTATCCTCATGTTGTGCAGTATGTCCCTACACCTATCAATAACGTCCTGGACATCCTCATGACGCTCACCTCCGAAGACAAGAGGGTGCAATCTTTTCTATCTGTCTAATAACTTATGCGGATCACCGTCCGCAGCTGGTCTGGGCTCAGGTGCTGCTGCTGCTACTGGCTGAACCCCGCCCACGGGTAGTGTACCCGGGGTGTGATAGACTACTGCTGCATGTCGTGCAACCTGGGCAGTAGGGGTCTGTGTCCCTCCTCCCTCCTGAGATGTGGCCGGATCCGCTGGAAATAAACCATCTTAAGTCATGGTGTCCATGAACCGCATCATACGGCCCATGACCTCCTAGATTCCAAGTGTCTTCATAAAGTCCAACGGGGCTGGATCTGCTAGGGCACCTCGCCCTGCTCCTCAGTAATGGTATCCTATGCTGGATCCGCTCGTGGTGCAATTGGAACAACTCTGGGATGCCCTCGTCCCCTACCTCAGGCTGGTGCCCTCCCCCGACCTATGCCCGGTGCCCTCCCCCGACCTATTCCACTGCTTCGGATGACGGCAGTAGCAGCCCCTCCCAGGTCCGTAAAGTCGGCTGCACGCGTCCTCACCATCTGTGAGAGAATAGAACAGTGATATTTTGTATACCATCAACTGCACGATAGAATATGAATAAAGAGAGGTTTCCTAACACCCTATAGACTCCCGAAGATAAATATAGACGTCTCTGTACCGATCCGCAAGACTCTATTGGGTTTGCCCGTAACTTGTGAGACCTACGTGAACCTAGAGTTGTGGTACCATGTTGTCACGAACCGAATCCTAACCTAGTTCGCAATGGCGCCCAACACCGTAGTTAGGCAAGCCAACATCAATCTACTGGTGAGTTACTTTTAAATTTACTAAACCATTTCCAACACTTGGTTTAGATTTTAGACATTGGGCAAAAATGAATAACTTAGACAATCTTAAGCAGAAATAATCATAAAAGTCATAATTTAGTATTTACATCACAAAAATAATGTCTACTAGTGTGTGTTCCAGGAACTAGTGTCACAAGTCTACATGCATACTAGTAGAGTAAAAACAATAGACGTAATAGATTGCCCTACTGTCTGAAAAGGAATAGACAGAAATAACAAAAGAACGCTTCATAGTGCTGTTGGGGGTCGTCAAGAGGAGCAGCTTACTGTGGAGTCTAGACCAAGTATATATTAGGGACGATCTGCGGATTGATACCCAGATGCACCCGCCTTAGAACCTGTACAATTAAGTACAGAGCGTAGCATGAGCACATAAACCATATGTACCTAGTAAGTATCTTGTCTAATCTCGAAGAAGTAGTGACGAGAGGTCGACATGACACTTACTAGGGTCAAAATAATATGTTTTAAATGTAAGGCTAAGAAGGGATGGCAATCATGAATAATAATGAAGAGAGGAACATCAAATATCCTTTACAAATACCTTTACGTGTCAAGTTCTCTAGCATAAAAATTTCCTAGTTTTCATTTTTCATGGTATTTAACAGATACATAATCACAGAACACCCAACCTCTAACAAACACATAAGATGTCGTGAACGTACGGCTGACACAACGCGAAAATAAATGTGCACTAACGAAGGGTCTAACGGCTCGAACCATAGATGCATCTATTACACCGCTCATGAATCGAACATGCGACGTAGTTGACATAACAATAGGGATACCCCGCTCGCAAATCATACATGCGACACGGGTTCCTGTATATATATATACATAATTAATAGGAAATCAAGAAATTCAGTAGAGAATATACCTACAGAGAAGGTTTCAATAATATAAATTTCAGAATGTAACCTCCTAGATGTTCACTTAGCAATTCAAGGATATTAGGCAACCTAAATTAACATTTAAGATTATAGTTACGGAACATAAAGAATACTTGTGAATCCTAGCCCCCGACATAACATAATAGTAACTACGCACGGACTGTCATCACTTTGTGTGTGCGTAGCCCCAAAAATAATGACATGCAATTATTTATATTCACCTATGGGGGATAATTCCATATTACAAGGTTATAAAGGAGAATTACCTCGTGACAAGCCTACTTTCCGAGTCAAGAACGCGCCCGACACTCCAAGTTCGTCGCCCAAGAACTCGAAACTAGCCAAACATCACATTAACAAGTCAATCTATGCTCAAAAGTCCCTAATTCTCCTACTTAAATGGTCATTTCTACCCAAATTGGAAAATCCTAAAATACACCCGGGCCCACATGCTCGGATTCCAGAATTTTTTGGAGGAAATACTTACCCATAGCCTAAGGATCAACATTATATAGTTTTTGTATGATTTCATAATCAATTTCTTGGTAAATTCTCATTTTTATCAAAACCCTAGGTTTTAGTCTAATCCCATGATTTCTACTAATTTAATGTGTTAATCTACCTAAGATTCAAGTATTTAACTCATTTTATGGTTGTAATTACATACTTTATAGTATCTAGGTCGAATATCTTCTTTGGAAGCTCTCAAAATCGTCCAAAGTGAAGAAAATGGCTCAAAAAGAGACTAAGTTTCGACTTTAATGTCACTGCCCAGCTGCCCCCTTCTATGCGAACGCGGCTAGGGCAGTGCGTTCCATAAGGCTAAGGCCCAAGCCCCTTTGAGGGTCCTTCTATGCAAACGCGGATGGGGTCATGCGAACGCGGAGGTTAGCTGGGCTATACCTACGCGAACGCGGTGGAGCGGGGTGCAAATAGAGAGTAAAGCTTAGCCGGCCCACTGACT
>ML324177.1:0-55961 GCA_005239505.1 Nicotiana paniculata
AATCAACTCTAAAATAACTTGCATAATGAAACTACAATGTAATGAAGAAAATCTGTACAAATTTATGTCTTGTCCGTCTCTTCGAATCCTCTCTAAGTTGTGTTTTTGGGGTCTATTTATATGTTTAGGAAACTCTAAACGTGTAGGAGACTTCTATTCCAACCGGAAAACACTTAAACTCGTCAAAACTCAGAATTGACCGGAACCAGAGACCCGGGCGTTTGGGCTCAAACGCCCCCCTAAGGCCAGGGCAGGCCTGGCGTTTGGNATTTTTATCATTAGCGCACATAAAATATAAGGCATATAACATGTTAAACTATGAATTCTAGCCTCGCATCACCTTGTAAAAAGAATATTGTTATGAATATACGTAAGTCTTTCTTTACCTTTCTCAGCTTTTATTTTTTCCCTTTCCTTTCTTATTTGCATTCCCGAAAATGCCTTAGCATGAAATAATCAGGTTATGTTCGAAGGTTCGATCAAAACTTTGTCTTTACATTAGTTTGTCTTAAGGCATTCTTTGGGGTTTTGGTGCTACGGGAAACTTCCTCCCAAAGTAAGTAGCCAAGATTATAGTTTGCCGAGGGTAGCTTTTAGAATCGATTATGAAAAATTTTCTTTTTTGAAGGCCTAGTTTTTTGTTACAGGTCTCGGATGTCTCCGGCTGTGTTAATATGGATGTAGCCATTTAGTTCGGGAGCTTCCCTTGCTTTCTCGAGCGATTCGGGATTTCCCAAGATAACAGTCTCGGAGCGGGGGCGGCCGTGGCCTTCAAAATTAGGGGGTTTCTTAATAGGTTTTATGCCCCTAATGCTTAGTGGCTTGGGTCATCCGAGTTTGTTTTCTAACGGCATTCCCCGACTGAGAGAGTGATTATTAAAACGCTGGTTATAAGCGACCCTTAGGCTCGTTAACTTTAGGGGATCGGAAGCAGGAAATGTTTTAAGGAATGTAGAGAAGAAATTTTAAGACATATTAAAATATAAATTGGTCGCAGAGAGTAGACTTCTCTTTATTCTTCTGCGTAATAAGGATGTATGTATACATGATTTTCGTCAGGGTTCGAGAAGTCTACGTGGGCACAGTTCATTCGGCCATGTGGCCCTTACATTGAATCCTATCAATCGAGAACCTTTAATTCTGAAATCTGTTTCCATGCTAAAGTCAAGATCAGAGGGTAATGCCCCCCAGTGTTCGAGGTCGATTGAAGTGAAGCCTCGAATATTGTTTTTATTGTTGTTACCAGTTTGTTGCCGGCCTTCGATTCTAAGTTAGCACGATTTACTTGTTTCCTAGTTAAAAACCTTGCCGAAAACCCCATTTGGGACAGAACCGGTTCAAGAGAAAAAGAGTGCAACTCGTTCTTTCATACCTAAAATTTCATACTTTTGCTCATCGATTACCTGCAAGAGTTAGTTCGATATATAAATAAAAGAAAACGAATGGGATCGTACCTTAGCAGTAGTATCATTTTAGGTGAGTTACATTCCAATTGCTCGGTAGCTGTTCGCCGTTCATCTTCCCGAGCTTGTTTAAGATCCCTTTCTGGTGATCTCGATGATATAACATGGCCCTTCCTATTTCAGCCCCAAATTTCCTTCGTTCGAGTTTCTAGTGGTCAATGTGACCTTTCTTAGTACTAAGTCCTCGACATTGAAGTATCGAAGGTTGGCCCTTCGATTGTAATACCTTTCGATCTGTTTCTTTTGGGCAACCATTCGAACAAGGGCGGTTTCATGCCTTTCATCCAATAGCTCCAGGCTCGTATTCATGGCTTCGTCATTTGATTCCTTTGTTTCATATCAGAATCTGATACTCAGCTCTCACACTTTGACCGGTATTAGAGTTTCGGCACCGTAAACCAATAAGAATGGAGTGGCCCCAGTGCTGGACTTCGAGGTCGTACGATATGCCCAAAGGATCTCTTTCCACTTTACTTTGGTATCTGTTAACCTTTTCTTAAGGTTTTGGAATATGATTTTGTTGGTCGATTCGGCTTTCCCGTTTTAACTAGAGTGATAAGGTGTCGATAAAATTCTTTTGATTTTTTTCTCTTCGAGAAACTTGGTCACTTTGCTGCCGATAAATTGTCTCTCGTTGTCACATACAATTTCAGATGGCATTTCGAATCGACATATGATGTGGTCCAAAATAAAGTCGATGACTTCCTTTGCTTTGACCTTCTCGTAGGCTTGTCCTTCAACCCTCTTAGAAAAATAGTCAGTCATAAACAAGATAAATTAAGCCTTACCTGGTGCCATGGAAGGGGGCCGACGATGTTTATTCACCACTTCATGAATGGCCATGGAGATAAAACCGAATGTAGCAGTTCCCTCGGTTGGTGTATCATCAGGGCATGTCATTGGCATTCGTCCCATTTTCGCACGAACTCTTTCGTATCCTTTTACATGTCGATCCAGTAATAGCCAGCTTTGATTACCTTTCGAACCAGTTATTTGGCGCTTGAATGATTTCCGCAGATGCCCTCGTGGACTTCCCTCGGAACATACTCGGTATCTCCCTGTCCCAAACATATTGCTAGCTGGCCATCGAACATTCTTCTGAACAAGGTTCTGTCCTTGGATAAGCTGAATCGGGCCACTTTCGTGCGCAGAGATCTCGATTCTTTTGGATCTGAGGGCAGTTTACCGGTCTTCAAATACTCTACGTATTTATTTGTCCAATCCCAAGTTAGACTTGTTGAGTTTATTTCGGCGTGACCTTCTTCTACTACTGACCTCATGAGTTGTATGACTGCCCCCTAATTGAATTTGTCTTCTTCGACCGACGATCCTAAATTTCTACGGGCATCGGCCTCCTATTTTGATCTCGAGGTACGTGTTGCAAAGTCCACTCTTTAAACTGACGTAATATTACATTTAGCTTATCTAGGTACCTTTGTATTCGTTCTTTTCTGACTTCGAACGTTCCATTAAATTGGTTCACCAATAGGAGGGAGTCACATTTAGCTTCAATCACCTCCGCCCCAAGCTTTTGTCCAGTTCGAGACCTGCAATCATGTCCTCATATTCGGCCTCGTTGTTAACCAATTTCACAATTCTACTATATTGCCTGTGGGCGGTTTCAGTACGATGCCAAGTCCGGGCCCCCTTGCCTTCGAGGCACCATCCGTAAAGAGGGGCCAGATTCCTGAAGACGTCCCTGAGTTTACCAAAAACTCCCTTTCGACTTCGGGTATCAGGGCCGGCGTAAAGTCAGCCACAAAATCTGCCAAAATTTGAGACTTAATGGTTGTCCGAGTTCGATACTCAATATCGTACCCACTGATTTCTACGGCCTATTTGGCCAATCGTCCCGAGAGTTCGGGTTTATGCATTATGTTTCGTAATGGGTAAGTTGTAACAACACATATAGGATGACACTGAAAAAATGGTTTCAGTTTTCTAGAGGCGCTTGGTAGAGCGAACGCTAATTTTTCTAGGTGAGGATACCTAGTTTCAGCATCACCTAAGGTCCTGCTAACATAATAAATTGGAAATTGTGTAACTTGTTCTTCTCGAACCAGGACTCCACTTACCGCTATTTATGATACTGCCAAATACAAGTACAGTTGTTCATTTGGCCTCAACGTGTGAAGCAGTGGCGGGCTCGATAAATATCGCTTAAGTTCTTCCAAGGCATGTTTTCATTCTGCGGTCCATATGAAGTTGTTTTTCTTATTTAGTAATGAGAAAAATCTGTGGCTCTTGTCGGAGGACCTCAAAATGAATGGTCCTAGGGCGGTAATGCGCCCGGTTAGCCTTTGCACTGCCTTCACGTTGTCAGCTATCGTGATATCTTCGATAACCTTGATCTTGTCGAGGTTTATCTCATTCCTCGGTTAGATACCATGAACCCGAGAAATTTACATGATCTGAAGCCGAGCGCACATTTTTCCGGATTTATCTTCATGTTGTACTTCTTCAATATGTTGAAGGTTTCCTGCAAATGTTTTAAATGGTCCTCTGCTCGTAGGGACTTAACTAACATATCGTCAATGTAAACTTCCATATATTTCCTTGTTTTTCTTCGAAATTCCGATTTACTAGGCGTTGGTAAGTGGAACCGGAATATTTTAACCAAACCGCATCACGTTATAGCAGTATGCGCCATACTTAGTGATGAAAGAGGTCTTTTCTTGATCATCCAGGTTCATTTGTATTTGGTTGTACCCGGAGTAGGCATCGAGAAAGCTGAGGATCTCGTGGCCGGCCGTGGCATCGATCATGCGATCGATGTTAGGCAAAGGAAAAGAGTATTTGGGGCATGCCTTATTTAAATCTTTATAATCCACACACATTCTCAGTTTGTTCCCTTTTTAGGGACTACTACTACGTTTGCTAACCATTCCGGGTATTTTCCTTCTCGGATGGACCCTATTTTAAGGAGTTTAGTTACCTCGTCCTTGATGAAAGCATGTTTGATCTCGGACTGGGGCCTCATTTTCTGCTTGACCGGATGGAATTTCGGGTCTAGGCTCAACTTGTGAGTGGTGATTTCCGATGGAATCGCTGCCATGTCGAGATGGGACCAAGCAAACCAATCCATGTTAGCTATAAGAAATTGAATGAGTTTTTGCCTGAGCTCGAGAGCTAACCCCGTTCCCAGGTATACCTTCCGATCGGGCTGGCGTTCGAGCAGTATGACCTGCTCCAGTTCTTTGATCGTTGATTTGGTAGCATCGGAGTCCTGGGGACTATAAAGGATCGAGGTACCCCGTAATCATCGTCTTCATCAATTCTTTGTTTGTCTGATTGGGTCGCCGGTAATTTCTATTTGGAACCTTATTTTTCTTCCGAACTTTGCTCCTTTGATGTTGTAAGTGCTAATATCGGAGTTACTTCATCGACCGCAAACATCTCCTTTGCAGCCGGTTGCTCCATGTAGATCATCTTAATCCCTCTTGGCATTGGGTAATTTAACACCTGATGAAGGGTCGAAGGCACTGCCCTCATGTTGTGGATCCATGGCCTCCCGAACAGGGAGTTGTATCTCATGTCACCGTCGATCACATAAAACTTGGCTTCCTGGATGGTATCGGTGGAATTTACTAGTAATATTATTTCCCCTTTAGTGGTTTCACATGCCATGTTGAATCTATTCAGGGCTCGGACTGCGTGTATAACTGTCTTGTAGACCGAGTTGTTCCACGACCCTTGACCGAATGATGTTGACCGAGCTACCTGGATTGATTAACACACGTTTAGCCCGAATTTTATTCACGAGTACAAGATATTACTAGTGCATTGTTATGGGGTTGTACGATTCCTTATGCGTCCTCAGTGTTGAAAGATAGAGTTTCTTCCGTTACGTAATCTCGAGTTCGTTTTTCCCTAGTGATAGATACCTTGGTGCGTTTCAACATCGGCCCCTATGGAATATCAACCCCGTCGATGATCATGTTGATGACGTGCTGGGTTCCTCTTGCCCTGCTTGCTTGTTAGAATCCCTGTTCCTGAAGTGATTCTTGGCTCGGTTGCTCAAGAATTCTCAGAGGTGCCCTTGTTGAATAAATGAGCTACTTCCTCCCTCAGCTGTTAACAATCTTCGGTTCTGTGACCGTGAGTGCCATGGTACTTGCATATCTGGTTAAGATTCCTTTGTGTTGGATTGGTCTGTAGAGGGCGATGCCATTTGATATCTTTGATGTGTCTGATAGCTGATACAATGACGGCAACATCGACATTAAAGTTGTATTATGATAGCCTTGGCGCGTATTTGGGCTCGATTGACATGTCGAAGCCACCTTTGGTCATAAGTTCCCTGCTTCTCTGACCTCGATTATTTCTCCTTTCGTTTCTCATGGAATTTCACTCGGACATGTTTCCTCTCGGATCCCTGTAATATGGTCGATATCGATCTTTGTTCGACCTTGGTTCCCGATCAATATCTGTCTTGATTCTGTCGATGGGCCTGATAGGGTAAACAGACACGAAAGAAGCCCCAAGTTTATCGTCTTCAACCCTGATTTTTGACCTATACCAATTATGCACATCGGCCAAAGTAACAGCTGGATATTCTATCAGATTCTATTTCAACTTCTGTGAAGCCGCCGAGCTTCGAACATTGAGTCCTTGGGTAAAGGCTTGAACGGCCCAATCATTAGCGAAATGTGGTCGGTCCATCCGTTCCATTTGGAATCGAGATACAAATTCTCTAATCATTTCATTATTCTTCTATATAACCTTGAAAAGGTTCGATTTCCTGGTTTCAACTTTGATGGCTCTAGCTTGTGCCTTTATGAAAGAATCTGCAAGCATATCAAAAGAATCAATAGAATTAGGTGGTAAATTGTGATTACCATAGCAGGGCTCCTTTTAACAAGATCTCTCCTAATTTATTTAATAATACAGATTCGATTTCATCATCCTCTATATAAATCCCTTTGATGGCACATGAGTAAGAGGTGACATGGTCGTTCGAATCAGTCGTTCCATTGTACTTAGGAATCTAGGGCGTGCAGAACTTCTTGGGGATCATTTTTGGAGCCGCGCTCGGGGGAAAAGGGTTTTTGCACAAACTTCATGGAATCCAGGCCTTTCAATATCGACGGTTATCCTGGTATTTGATCTACCCTGTAATTATAGGTTTCCACCTTTTTATCGGTGGCCTAGAGCTTCTTCTCCCATGATTCTATCCGTTTCGTCAATTCCTCGAGCTTCTTTATAGTCTCGGGGTTAGACCTCGATTCATTTTCGTTCGACCTTTCAGTGACCGGTTGATCCCTGTGGGTGACTTCCCGAGAAGGATCGGAATCAACCTTGCTTGGTGCACAGTTTTGGTTTTGTAACTGGGCTATTGCCATATGTAGTGCCTGCAACATTTCGAAGATCACTCGTAGGGTGATCCCGCCCCCTTCAACGTTTTGTGTGTTTCGAGTTGCCGATCGGGGTCCACCACGAATGCTATTTTCGGGATCAGTAGGCAAGTTTGCATCGATAGCCACATGCGAATTAGCATCAATCCAATCTACGATCGGAATTCCAGTGGGATCAGCGGGTGATATCTCATTACTGGGCGCTATGTTGTTATTTTTATCTTGGTGACCGGACTCGTTGTCAACGTGCAGAGGTGTTGATTGGGAATTTGACATTTTTGTATTTTAGCCTGGAATCAAAGACACTTCAAAGAGAAAGCGTAAAGCAATATGTGTTATAGAGATTTATATCAAATAACCATTATTATCCTTAGCCCCATGGTGGATCCCAAACTATTTACCCTCAAAACCGGATGTCACGACCCAAATCGATGGGCCGCGTTGGGCACCCGGTACCTTACTTAACCGAGTACCAACATAACATATATTTCTTATTACATCATCATAGGTAAGTGGGCCAGAAGGGGCGTCATGAGATAACCAGAGTAAACATGAGGGAATACCCGACATAGAACGACCCAACCTGATATAGAAACTCATATCTGTGACATACGGGCCTATAAGGCCAATGTGATCTATTATATACTTAAAATATCGGCCGACAAGGCCATACAAGTATCCGTATATATGATATCTGTCTACAAGCCTCTAAGAGTACATACTTATCATAAGGCCGGGACAGGGCACCGCCATACCAAACAATACACGTTTAAATAATACTAACCAAACAAGCAACTCCGGAGCAAATGGAGCGCACCAACATCTTCCGCTGAGCTGATAGCCCACTTGGAGGACTCTCGACCTGTCTATCGGGACCTGCGGGCATGAAACGCAGCGTCCCAAGGCAAAATAGATGTTAGTACAAATAATGTACCGAGTATGTGAGGTAATAAAATAACTGAAAGCTGAAACTGAACTGATAATATAATAACTGGGAGTCAAAGATAATCTGAAGATAAGTTTACCTGCTGATACTGACTCAACTCTCTCGATATAGTAAGTAAAATAAATGTCTGGACCTATAAGGCTAGGTATATATAACTGTTCTGCCGTAGTAGGCTCGCGCATAGGCGCTCGGCCATACTAGACTCTGTATCTCGGCCATTCTGGGCTCACTCATAGGAGCTCGGCCATAGTAGTCTCGGTATACAACTTACCATCTGATCAGAGGTTTCCCAATAGGGGCCTACCCATCGATTATAGCTCGATGGTGGTAAAAATACTGTAATACTATATACATAAAGACCCTCTCCTCTCTTGATTGGAAGAAGACAGTATTCAATTGAATATAAAGTCCCGATAAGGGAGAATACTGTAACTTATGAGACTAGGATAATATATATAAATTCGGGAGTATGAACTTCTCCTTATGCCTCATTATCAAACAAATGAAGTTACAAGATCATGCCAAAAAGGAAAGAAGGGAAAGCCTTAACATACTTGAGCCGATTCCCTTGACAATCCTTCCAACACACTTAATTGCGGCAAAATATGTAACGACGGATCGAAGTAGGGGAAAATCCGTATGATATTCTTGAAAAAGATTGCATCGTACTCCCTTAAAATTGTAAAATTCCATTATGCTAAGAAGTTTCGTATGAATCTCTTGCTAAAGCTATTTACGTGAATTGGTCATATTCTTGTGAATTGATCATATTCTTGTGAATTGATCATATTCTTATGAATTGATCATATTCTTGCACTCTCTTTGTGAATTGCACCGTACTCTCTTTTGTGAATTGATCATATTCTTGTATGACCCTTTGAAGCTTCATTCGTACATTGTAGTCATAGCCCTTTCTCATTTTGTGAATTTAGAGAGCAATTCAATTTGTTGAATCCTTTTCATTTTGTAGTCATAAGGCTTAATAGCATCTTTCCACCAAGAATGAGATAAGATACTTATCTCTTTAATGTTGCCACCTTGCAAAGTGATGTAAGAGTCACTTAGTGGCTCATATGTGGCTGCCACGTTGGGCTTATTCATTCCCAACCAATTAACCACCAACATCTTAATTAATTTATAATCTCCCACTAAAATCAATAATTACCCAATTATTCATATAATTAAGAATTATGTCAAATTACTTAAAATACTACTCACTTTTAACACACTTTGTACACCTTACTATTATGGTCATGTGGTACTTTATATGACACTAGTCTATAAATATCGGGTATTATAGTTCGGACCGTATTTTTCTCAAAATGTCAAACTTCGACGAAAACTTAATTTTTTCGATTCGCTTACCCTCTCACCTTCACAAATTTACTTATCACTTGGTTGAAATAGCATAAAAATTATAATTCCAAAATAATCTCATTCCCGAGCTTTCATCAATTTATTTATGGCAGACTTTCACGTACAAAAATATGGGGTATAACATCAGATAACAATTAAATTTATACGTGATTTTAAGGATACATGATATAATTTGATACAAGTTGAGAAAATAGATTAATACTGAAATTAATGACAAGGAAATAAATGTAAATCACACAAATTGAACAATTTTAGCCTTGAAGATTGATCTCCCTCGAGTCAAGAAATGCCTCAATCGATGTTAGAACAGGTTAACAAGAACTAGAAATGATCAGTATATTGCTTCTTGGATGCGTGTTACAACATGTTTTATGAATGATCAAACCTCCTTTTATATAGTAGGGGAACCCTACTTCTGGTACAATTTTATACAAGGTAAAAACTCATGATTTGCTGATTAATTGTCCTCTCATTGATACGTGCCGAGATTTCCGCCGTGATCTCCATCTAATCGCGGATATTTCGGTCTTCCGTTATTTGACTCGACAAAATTCTCTCGATCCTGTTCGATCCGGAAGTAACAAGCTCAACGATTTAACTTTGCGCTTAGATTCGATATAATCCGGGATCGAACTTCGGTCCGTCACGTTTTGATCTCGACTGACCATATACAACAACCTTGATCAGAGTAATTTGTACTAGTATGATTTTTGTGGGGGTATAAGCCGTAATTCACTGACACAAACCTACAGTATTCAAACAGTAGAAGTGACCGTTATAAACGTGCTAATCGTTACTGTTAGTCTAACCAACTAAGCATTTTTATATTTCTTCAATTACCTGCCTGATGCGACATAATTTACTCCTTTAATTTAATTAAAGCATGTGAATGAAATTAAAAGGGCAGATGATATTTTAGAAGTATGATGGAGCGATGTTGACAAGTGACAGCTGACTGGAGAACAAGAAGAAATGGACAAAATTTTAAATAAGAAAAAAAAAAAAAAGGTTTAAAAGAAGCTTAGAGGCGTTTGGACAATACATAGTTTAGTTGGAAATAGAATATTTTATGTTGTGTTTCGACTTTGAATATGAATCTAGTACTCGTCTGATTATAGATTTTGTCAAATTTTTGCCAACTACTTTTTGCTAAATACATATTTCTTCATAAATCTTATTCATATTTTGTCAAATTCTCAAAACCCAAAACCAGCTTGGCCTAAAATATTACTATTACATTTTGTAAAAATTGCTCCAAACTTTTGTATTTTATAAAAAAACCCACCATTTATTATTTTGTAACAATGTTGTTTCGTCTTCTCGGTCATCTGATAGTGTATTATGTAGTTCATTGTAAAAATTATAATTTTGTACCAAATTTATTTATGTTCAGAATAATGGTTTTCTGATAATAATAATGAATGTTATTGATGAAGATATTATTGGGTATTTGTGATAGTTTTTAGAACTTATGGGTATAAGTCATAGTTCATGTTTGTTAAAAAAAAAATGAAATATGTTTTGAAAATTGATGTCCAGACACATTTTCATCTTCAAACCAAACTTCACCCAAATCAGATTTTTCAAAACGAATTTGATAATCTATTATCAAACGCTAGCTTAAAGTATTTCATATTTTAAAATGCAATACTTCTAAATACCTACGGCTAAGCCTCAATTTGCAAATAATGACTTCAAAATTTGTAAGTAGAGCCCAAACATCATATAGAAAGCAGTGACGGACCCAAGTGGTGGCTAGCGGATTCAACTGAACCCGCTTCACCAAAAAATAATACTGCATATATATATATATATATATATATATATATATATATATATATATATATATATATAAATTAGAATTAAAATTATATAAATTTTTATTTGAACCCACTTGACAATTACTATTTTACGATTAAAGTTATATATTTCTAAGATTGAACTTGGTTGCACAAAATCCTGAGTCCGCCACAGTAAAAAAGCATGAGGCCAATGTCTTTGAATAAAAAAAGTAGAGAAGTGATGAAGTACACGAGGAGTATAGTATAAAATATGCACGATTCCAGGAATAATACTTGAGTGGCAGGTCAAACCACAAAATAATATTCCTCCATTGCCAATTAGCAATTATAAAAAAGAAAAAGAAAAAAAAGATCAGACTTGATTATTGCGTTGCACAAAGGCTAAAGCCAACTTTGAGCATTTTAAAGTTCCAAATTTTTAGCAGAAGACCAACCCCTCAATGGCACCTATACAGCAAATTAAGGTGCTCGAATTTTGCCAAGTTTCGCCACCATCAGGTTCAGTTCCATCAACGATTTTGCCATTAACATTATTAGACATACCTTGGCTTCTTTTTTCCTCAACTCAACCCCTTTTCTTCTATGATTTCCCTCACAAAACTTCTCATTTTAAACAAACCATCCTATCCAATTTCAAAACCTCTCTGTCCTTCACACTCCAATATTTTTTCCCTTTAGCTGGCAATCTAATAATACCACCACAACCAGCTTTACCACACCTTAGCTACACCTCAGGTGACTCTGTTTCATTAACTATAGCAGAGTCCACTTCTGGTTTTAACAAACTCTCAGGCTATAACCAAAATGGTGTTCAAGATTTTCATCAATTAGTCCCTCAAATGCCAAAAATTTGTGACTTGCCAGGTGTTGACCAAGAGTCAAAGTACTCACTTTTGGCTGTCCAAATAACTATCTTTCCTGAATGTGGGATTTCTATTGGATTTTCCCTACGTCATGTGGCTGCAGATGAAAGGACGTTCAACAATTTCTTGAAAATATGGGCTGCTATTTTTAGAACGGGACTAGAGTTGTACTTGCCTGTGTTGAACAAGAATTTACCGTATTATGATAGGTCAGTAATTCATGACACTAATGGACTTGAACCAATCTTGTGGAAACAAATATGTTTGCCAAAATTCCTAGCTGATAATTTTAGTGACATGGTAAGGTCCACATTTGTAATGGGTCGACCCGAGATGGAGGTTATCAAAGGATGGATCCTTTCTCGGTCCGAGAAACTATTCGGGTCAGTCCAATTGCTTCTTTCCCCCTATGTGATTACATGTTCATATATTTGGATGTGCTGGTTGAAAGCTAACATTCAACATATTGAAGATCCAATTGAAAAAACGGAGCCCCATTATTTCGGCTTCATAGCGGGCGGTATAACCCGGTTGGGTTACCCGGTGCCTGTAACTTATGTAGGTAATTGCATTGCATTTGGTAGAGCAATGGCAAGGAGAAATGAATTATTGGGAGAGAATGGTATAGCTTTTGCTGCAAAAGCAATTGGGGATACAATAAAAGAATTGGATAGGAATGTGTTGGGTGGGGTAGAAAATTGGATTTCGGATTGGAATGTGTTCCGTGGATCGGGGCTCCATATAACAGTGACCGGGTCACCTAAAGTGGATCTTTACACATTGGATTTCGGGTGGGGCAGACCCAGAAAAATTGAAGAAATATCAATAGATAGAACAGGTAGTGTGTCTCTATGTGAAAGCAGAGAGATGGTTGGTGGAATAGAGATAGGTTTGGCTCTTCCATTGGCAAAAATGGAAGCTTTTCGAGCTCTCTATAATGAATGTCTCAAGAATCTTCCCTAAACCTCTTTCAAGAGACACGGGTTGGCTTGAGTTCCTGTTATAATATGGTTACTAGAATTATTTTAAATAAATTTGACGCTACATTTTCCGTTATCATATTTGGTTTTTATGTTACGGCTTATTTGGATGTTCGTTGTATCGTATCGTATTGTTATATTAAATAAGATGTTTGTTTTAGTTGTTACTTAAATTTTATCTATCGTATCGTTAAATCCGTCGTTACGTAACGACGAAATGTGTCACTTTATGTAACGACTGATTTGGTGTGGTTGTATCGTTATCTTGTCTTTTTCTCTCATCTCACCTTTCACTATTATTAAATAATTTTATTTAATCATTTATCTTATCTTTTTATATAATAAATTTATCTCGTATCACAATTTTTCTTTATAATATTGTAAATTTTATTTTTTATATTGCTGGTGCATGACATGAAATAACATCAAATAATACAATCTATCCAAACATTGTATTTATCAAATGATACAATACAATACATTATGAAACGATGTGTAACAACCATCCAAACAAGCTGAAACTAATAATACCAGATTTAGTTGTACAATGATTTCGATATTCTTTTATACTCATCACTCATTATAAAGTATAACAATATAAATACTAGTTATACCTACATATAGACATATACATGAGGAAAACGTGTTTTACACTCTTAGTTGTTTGACCATTCTTATTTATCATCTATTTATTTTTACTTGTAAAGTGATTTTAAATTATGTGAAATTAGGGGTGTATATAAATTAGGTTGATTTGGTTTTTATCAAAACCAAATCAAACCAACTATATCGGGCTGGATTGGTTCGGTTTTATCATTTTTTTCGGGTTTTTTATTACTTAAATATTATTTCAATCTTACTTTGTTAAATATTTGATAAGTATATATATATTTAGTAAAAATATAAAAAATTAATAAATATATTATCGATTAAAATATTCTCATAGGAAAATTCTATTAATAACACATAATAGTTATTTTTTTAGTCGTCTGACAATAATTTTTCGTTGATGTACACTTTCAGGTTAACCGAATTTAGTAATTAAACATAAAAATCAATATGATATCTAAATATTAATAATAACTTCACATTCAAAAAAGATATAAGATAATAGAACTTAACATATTATATGAATATGAAAAAACAAAGAGATAGACGCATTTCAGTAATACTTGACAAGAAAGTAATCATACAACTCATTATTTAAGGTCAATAAATATGGAGCACTTTATATTCTATTAAAAAGAGTCGTAGAAGTAACTAAAAATATAATAGGTCATAGACCAATCTCCAAAACAAATAGTCAAACAAAAAAGTAGGAGCAGATATAAAGTTTAAGGGCAAAGGGCCAAAAATGCCTCTAAACTATGGAAAATAGAGTGAATTTACCTTTATTTTAAATTTGATCCAAAACGTGTCCGTATCATTAGTGAATTTCAAATTTGCTCGTCAATACATTGTTCTATTTCTCATAGTTGAGGGGCAACTCTGAACAATTCCACTAATCATAAAGGTATCTGTAAAACCAAATTCACAAGGGATCTTTACATATATAGTCAGCTATATTCATTATATTATTTACTTTTTCTAGCCATATATATAGATTATATATTTATTATACGCATTAATATATAAATTATATATATATTATACTTTCACTGACTGTGTTTAACTTAAACGATTGAGTGGACGGCTATTTAGTTAAATCTTCAATTCACAATAAGGACAAATTTGTTCTATTTTCATGGTTGAAAGCCCTATTTGGCCCTTTGCCCAAGTTTTAAATGTCTTTGGCAATCTAATGGACATCAGAAGGAGACAGGGCTAAGGTCTTTACCATTCAGGGCTTTTGCCAAAGGTTATTAAGATGACAGTAGATTCTTTCACAACTTACTTTCAAAAGGACAGGTTAGATTCAACATTGATTTGATATTGACATTAGATACACGTACTTTGTCAGCTGTCAGCTGCCCGAGGATGATGACATTCATGATTCACGTGATTTATCAAAAGTGCTTGGGAGTCCCAAATCCAATTATTGGATTTCTAGACAAAAATGACGTAAATGTGTGAAAAAAATTATATTTTTATATATAATGCGGTAATATACCGCACAATACATTAACAGAGTTTTGTCCGTTAATGTATAACGCGGTATATTACCGCGCTACACATATATATCGTCCAGATTTCAACGTTATGCACTGACGATTTGACTGGCAGGTATAGCGCAAGAAAATAAAACGCTATACCTTTTTTTTAAACCTCTTGTTCTTCTCTACGATCAGACCTCATCCTTCCCCATTTTTTTATTTGCTCCCAACCACGGTCCCACCCTCCCCCCTCCCTTTTCTTCTTCAAAAAAAAATTCTTGTGGGTCCCACCTGTCACACAAAATGCCAAGAACGTAGGTTCAACATCATAGCAAAACATCGTGTTATTGTAATTTCATTGTTTCAGACTCAAATTTTCAACTAATTCACTCTTCGAAAATCATAAATCGAGGTATTTCGATTTATTTTATGTCGAAACATGTATAATAATACATATTAGTTGACTTGAATTTATTTCCATGTCGGTTTGTGTTTTATTTGGAAATTAGTATGTTATATTTATCCGGACTTAGATATTAGTGTTCTAAAAAAATGTAAAATTGAGAAATAATTTTTTCTGAATAAAAATGTTAATTAATATCTTTTAATGTATTATATGTATTTTTGTGAATGTTATGTGATTAAAATGTATTTGTTGTTTATATTTAGTTTAGATTATTTATTCGCGTAGTAAAATGTAGAACCTTTTAGCGTAGTAAAATGTAGAGCCTTTTCGTAGTAAAGTGTAGAGTATTTTAGCGTAGAATCCCTGTAGTTTATGTATCTCTTATACTTGTAGATGAAATACAAACTTTGTACAATTAAATAATTAAAAATTAATAATTTAAATTATAAAACAAACACACAAAATTATAAAAATATTGAATGACACACATAATTATTCATGATAGTTTGGTGCTACTGGGTCTCAAATATCGAGCCTGGAACCCATAGGTATATACTTTGTCCAATCAGATAATTAAAAATTAATAATTTAATTTATAAAACAAGCACACGAAATTATAAAAATATTAAATTTGACACACATAATTATTCATGATAGTTTGGTGCTACAGGGCCTCAATTATCGAGCCTGAAACCCATAGGTATATATACTCTGTCCAATTAAATTATTAAAAATTAATAATTTAATTTATAAAACAAACACATGAAATTATAAAAATATTAAAATTGACACACATAATTATTCATGATATTTTGGTGCTACTGGGCCTCAAATAACGAGCCCGAAATCCATAGGTATATATAATCTGTCCAAATTATTAAAAATTAATAATTTAATTTATAAAACAAACACACGAAATTATAAAAATATTAAAATCATGATAGCTTGGCGCTACTGGGCCACAAATATCGAGCCTGGAACTCAATAGATATATATGCCCTGTCCAATTAAATATTATATAACTCTAAAAATTGTATAACTCAAAAAATTAATTATTTAATTTACAGATTAAACATACAATTAATGTTGTTTAATTTACAATTGACGACATGGACGTGCCGCCTTTACATCCTGACCCTTACTCCGCTGAGCTATTAGTGCTACATGGCGATCATAGGTCCGCCCACGTATGGGAGGGAGAGTTACTGTCCCAGACTCTCCGCGCTAGGAGAGTGGACGACCTATGGGATTTTTGAGGGACAGAGATCTCCATCATCGTGTAGTTCAGCGCCTACAAGATACGAGATTCTATAGGATTTTTCAGATCGAGCGGCTGCAGCTTGACCGGGCTTTGATCACGACGTTGATTGAGCGGTGGCGGCGATCGGAGACGCACACTTTCCACCTGCCCATTGGCGAGGCCACCATCACCCTATAGGACGTGGAGGTTTTATATGGCCTGCCCGTTGATGACATTGTCGTTGCACTGTCTTTTGCTATGAGATATATGGCGCGTGCGTAGTATTCTGACATGCTGCAGTAGCTCACGGGTTTCAGGCTACAGGACGAGACTGCATCGTCGGGGGCCAGTCGGATGAGTTTGACCGTTATTAGACAGCACCTGGAGATACTCCACCCCGACATCACCGATGTTACAGATGAGCTACATATTACCCGGTATACGAGGTTGTTGTTGCTTCTTCTATTTGGGGGGATCTTGTTCCCGAACACTTCGGGGAATGTAGTCATCCTGCGATTTCTTCATCATATTCAGCTGCTAGATGAGTTACCCTTTTACAGCTGGGGTGCTGCTGTTCTCGCCTACATGTACAGGCAGATATGCTGGGCGAGCATGGGCACCTAGAGTGACGTTTATGGTTTTTTTCCGTTTCTACAGGTGACAACATATTCTAATAATCTGTTCATTAGTTCCAATTTTACCGAGTTATAATTTATCTTAAACCTTACGTCATGTTAGGTTTGGGCCTGTGAGCGGTTCCTGCAGTTTCAGCCACCTCTACCACCATTACCTCCTAATGTACCACCTCCGTTTCTCCCTCTAGCTAGTAGGTGGGTTCTTCGCCGTATAATTGCACGAGAGTATGATGCTCCTCATAATCAACCCCTCTACAGGGATGTGTTGGATCTGCTGGAGGACGCACAGGAAAATATGTACCTAAAATTACCTGGTATAGATTAACTTAGTGTTGCGCATACTCACGTTTTGTGTTCTTATTTGATAGTTCATTTGGACGCCATACAACGGCGATTTGATAGGTGGCCTGCCATATTATTGCTCGGCCGACTGATTTGGAGCACTTCCGCCCCGCTGATATGCCTCGATATTGTGGAGCATCATGCCACGAAGCGGATACTTCGCCAGTTTGGCCGTCCATAGTGGGCCTACATAGGATCCTACACATTATCAGAGGGATGATCGTTCCAGGGCAGACGACGCATTTATATCATGAGTAGCGGCGTAGGTCTATACTTGGGACCAACGAGATCACATGACTCCGCCCCCACCTGCACAGATCCAGGCGGAGACTATTCAGATGTATATGTCCTAGTACCGCCACGTTACCCGATTTTTTATCGGGAATCCCATTCATCAGGCTGGCTGGCGGTACGTTCCATACGCCGGGCGGCACGAAGTCCTAGTATGTTTTATGTTATTATTAATTATATAACTGTAACTTAGTGCAATATATGTAGTTTATATTTTATATGTTGTGCAGGATATTGGACTACATACAGTCTATCAGATGGGACTGCAGATGTAGGAGCATGTTGTCGATCCTGCGACCGCCTTGCAGGATTATGGCCGACGATTTGTAGAGGTGGCTGCCCGGACACTGCAGCGAGCCCCAGAGGATCAACGCTTGGGACACGAGCCTGATTATGTAGATGCAGGGCAGTACGAATGAGGTAGGGGTGTCGCACGAGGTGGTGGTTCCCGACGAGGTGGGGGTGCCAGACAAGGTGGGGGTGCCGGACGAGGTGGGGGTGCCGAACGAGGTGGTGGTCACCAAGGGGGCGTTAAGGCCCCTGCTGATGATGTTGCTGCAGATCTGCCGGGTGGACTACATGAGACGGACATGCCGTCATACAGCCTTGGGATGCATCTCACTCCGGGGACTTCGCAGGTGACCCCGTCAAGTTCATTATTGATTACGGGCACGGACCTTGCTGGAGTGGATTGGGGTACATACTACCCAGGCCCATTTACCGTTGCTGAGAATCGGCCGATTCGAGATTTGCATAGTGGGCGCCAACAGAGTTATGGCTCATCAATATAGGTGCAGGTATGGTTTTCTTAGTATTGAATTTAAATTTGTTTTTATTCTTCTCATTTATTTTCCATAACTTTATTAATTTCCCTTTTAAGGCTTTGTGCGATGCTGACATTGCTGCGACATATGATTAAATTCAGGAGCCCGACGAGATCATGGTAAGACAATTTAAATTGTTGTGACTTATTATATACTTTCCTATACTTAGCTTTCTATTCTTATGTAGGTTTCTACTGGACTGACGACCCCTTCTACTGATCCTGCCAGCACCACTAGAGATCATCCTGCGGCGTATCCGGCTATAAAGAGGCGACTTGATGATGACGATCCCGATAGCGTACCCGAGCGGGATGGGATGTGCCTCAGGCTAGCGACTGCGTTGAGGCACACCGGATGCGGGACACATTCATTTTCTTTCCTTTTTTTTGTATTTGATGTAAATAATAACAACAAGTTTTATATAATATGCGCATTACTTTTTTATTTCCCCGTTCATTATTTAGTTACATACTACAACACAAACACAAATATTAAAACTTAACTTCCAGTACAACTAATGAAAATAAATTTCAGTACAACTAACGAAATTAAAGTTCAGTACAACTAACGAAAATAAATGGTAGTTGAAAACATAAAAATAAAGTAGTACACTAAACACATATATGCCAATGTTTAGTCGATGCCGCCCAGTATTCTCTGCTCCAACCACTTAATTTGTTCATCCAACCTATTTTTTTCTTCTTCCACCTCTTTCAGTTTCGCCTTCACCTCCGCAAGTTCCCGTTTATGTTGTGTTTCATGTTCCCACTGTTTTAAACACAAATTATTAAGATACTGTAATGATTCTTTGTAGCATTCCTGATAACAGGGTTCATCAACCCATACCTCAAAATAGCAAATAGGTTCGTCGGGAACCTTATAAAACTTGTTCATCCAGTGTCAGTAGCGGCGTCCAACTTCACCATTATCGCAACAACTATCGATCATGCATTTTTTGCCGCACTCGCATTTTTCAGCCATTTGTGACAATGTTAAAAAAACCTTTCTTTTCTTGAAAGATTTGCTATTAGTTATTGCTGAGCGCAGAAAATAACTAGAATGAGCCCGTTATTTATAGGCAAGGCAACACACATAACGTAGTATTTAACCGCGCTATATATACACATAACGGAGTATATAACCGCATTATGCTTTGCGTGAAAGATTTTGTCGGGTATAAACAACTTTTTGTCAGTTGGGCAGCTTTTTCAATTCGATAAGATAACACACATAACGTATTATTTAACCGCGCTATACTTTGCGTGTTATGGCTGTTGTGCTTTTTTCTCTTGAAATATTGTGTTATGAAATTTAAATGTTGTTAATTATCATTTAAAAACTGAAATGGAGGTTGTTCAAATCATAATTAACAAACATAATTTTATTTTATAAATCTTGCAACATAAACAAAATAACTAATTATTACAACATAAACTCATTGATAGTTGGGCACACTAGAAGAACACCCACCAAGAGCTTGATTACTATTGCCACCTAAACCAGTCGAAGGACATTTTCGACGGTCGTGTCCTGTTTGCAAGCATATACCACATTTGCGCGCATAAACTGTGTCACTAACATCCATTTGGTTCTGTATACGCGTTCTCTTCTACACTTGTATTCGACGCAAATATGACTTGTTACACACCATTTAAATGGTTCCGGCGGCCAATAATGCTCAGCACCCACTGGCTGCAACTGTCCACTATAGGTGTTTAGGTACATGACAACACTATATTGTTGATCAACATAGTTGGTTATACCTAAACCAACTGTTTGAAAGCACTTGATGTCATGTGAGCAAGGCATGTGGTAGATGGACCATTTCCCACAAGAGCATAACCTTGTAGATTCATTTACAGTATGTACATTATTCCCTCGATTTTGATGGATAGCGGTGCAAACTTCAAAAATATTTCTTTCGTTATCATACTGAAAAAATGAATGCCAATGTGCTCCCCGCCTGTATTTCTCAAATCTCTTCATTGGCACTGGCATAAATTCAACACCCCTTTCCATCAATGACGTTGCAGCTGCAGTCCTTTCAACAAACCTCTCCGCCATCTGCTTGAACGACATCCGCACCATGGCTGTGACAGGAAATCCTCTTGCCAACTTCAATAACCCGTTGAAAGACTCTGACACGTTTGTAGTCAGAATTCCCATCGTCTGCCACCATCCGTATGCAAACTCCACTTTTTAGGGTGATGTCGCAGTAACCAACGATAGGCTGCCTCGTCTTCTTTCCTGATAGATTCCATGTGCCTCCAAAATTTATTTTGTTGGTGGTCTGTTGTTGCCATCCACATCAAATCATGCAGATCCTTGTTGGGATATGCCTTCTGAAAATTGGCCTTAAAGTGCCTCACACAGTAACGGTGGTAGGCATAAGGTTCTTGACATGCAGGCAAGTTCTTCGCAGAACTTAAGATGCCACCATGCCGATCAAATATTAGACAAATACCGGAACGCTTTTTGACAACGTGCTCTTAAGTGGTTCAAAAATAGCGTCCACGTCTCTTGGCTTTCATTGGCACAAACAGCAAAAGCTAGAGGAAATATATGTCCATTAGCATCTACTGCCACGGCTATCAACAACTTGATATCGTACTTTCCATAGACATAAGTGTCGTCTATGGATATTGTATGCCGAAAATGCAAAAAACCATTAATTGCTGGTTTAAACACCCAGACCACATAATTGAATATATATTCTGATTTTCCCGGACTCCGCTCAATCTTCCATTCAATAACCGTCCCGGGTTTAAAGTTCTGCAGTGCGACCATGTACCTAGGTAGAGCTGCAAATGACTTATCCCAATTACCATAGACAATTTCAAATGCTCGTTTGTGCCCAAGATATGCCTTTCTTTTAGTAATGGTATGGTCATATTCCTGGTGGACTGATGTAATGCACTCTTTGGTTTTATACCTTATGGACGCTTCGAGGTGTGGAATAAGGACAAGAGAAATCAAGTCAATATCCAAGTTGAAGTGATTCCCGTTGAATGTGTCCATTTCACATGTGTGGGTGGGTATTTACCCACTTTTCATAGACCTGTATTATTCTTGCTCGCACGCGACATCCAATGACATGGCCAAAACCACCTGCGACAAGCAGCCTTGTATACAATGGGACTTGACTCCCATACCATCATCTCATGACACTCTTTTACGTTGTGCATTTTACAAGCCCTGCTTACGCGCGTTTTATCAGGAAAAGCATGCCCCTGGCCAGCACCGTTGGTCTAGACTAATCCCATATTGCTATTCGAATTTTATCAAAATTCCTTGTGAGAGCTTCCACATCCGGAATGCTTGGCAAGTTATCAAGGTAAGGAGTCTTCCTTGAATAAAACGACACTTGGTACTTGTACACTCTTCGTCTAGGGGGTGGAGCATACTCTCTCGTCAAATCAGGTCCTTCATTCTCATCCTACTCATCACCATCCTCACGAGGGAAGGGTGTCTCGTCTTCAGATTCCTCGGCATTGTTGTCATAATCATTGTTCTCTTCCTCACTCTGTGCATCTACCAGATCCCGATTTAATACGTCATCTTCGGGCAATTGAGTGAGGACATGTGGTTCAACTTGCTCGTTTTCACTGCACAACTAACAAAATAGTAAGCTACTGAAATTAATAAATACTTTCCATATAGCTGTATCACTTCACTTACAAGTCGTAATGTGATGAAATTCCATGATGGACATTTTCATGTTGGTGATGACTCCCGGATGGACCACCATGTTCCAACACACCAAAACTAGGCATATTCCAACTACACGTGGGTTCACAACTTGTAAAATTCATATCCGACTGATATTCCCTGTGGAAGATATGAGCGTTAATACAAATTTAATACAACAAAAATGTACATCATAACACAAAAGAAAATTGAAGTTTACCACTCTTCTTGTGAATTATGTAAAGTATAACATAAATTATTTCCTCGCTGCTCATTCGCCGGCGGTGATAAGTTTAAATCAAGGCAAACACTTTCATCCGGAACCTGTCCGGCAAAAACTGCTCCAGAATAACCATCTGATGACTGGGGGTTATCCCTACTATGGGAAACCTCATTGTTGGGAACGTCTTCGACCTTGACGTACATATCCAACATTTTGATTACAAGAAATTCTCGGTATTTATCCGGAGTCCTCAAAAAATTCTTCAAAGTTTCATCATCGTCGATGTTAAACTCCGAGTAAAAAGCAACCCCTTGCGAAGTGACAGAATACGGATATCTTTTGGTTACTTTAAGTTTCACCGAACGTTTTCTCACACTCATTTTTTTGCATAACACCGTTACCAATTTATTGTACTCCATTGTAAGTGGAAATTTAACATGACACGGTGGAAATAAATTGTACCTCACAGAGTTATTCTCCATCACAACCTCACCCCCCCCCCCCCCCCNCTACGCTCTTCAGACATTATGAAAAAATGCTTGAGCATTTAACAAGAAGAGATAATTGAACGGGAGTTAGAATATTTTTTGAATGGATTTTCCTAAAAGCCTAACCCCTTTATATAAGGAAATGGTTAGCCTGGGGTGCTGAAATTTTTTATGTATAACGCTCTTTTAATGTGCGTTATACCCATTTGAATTATTGTTATGCCAGTTAACTCATTAGTGAGCCCAGAAACAAGGTATAACACTTTATTTTCATGCACTATACCTGCAGTCAAATCGGCAGTGCATAACGAGGAAAATCTAGGCGCTATATATGTATAGCGTAGTAATATACCGCGTTATATATAGAAATTTAACTTTTTTTTTCCACACATTAACGTCACTTTTGTCTAGAAACCCAATAATTGGGTTTCGGACTCAAGTGCTTGGCCCTTTCTAATATTTGTGTTTGGGCACAGTCAAAAAAAGGAAAAATGTCCGTGCAAGAATGAATGGGTTACCTTTTACAAGACATATTTTAGTTCTCGGGCCATGGTTTTCGAATACTCAGCCAGGGTATCTTATCACTTAATCTTTTTATATGTAATTTGATGTTTGGCATGTTAGGAATAGCGAAGTTTGTCTTCAGCTATGAAATTGTAACGACTCCGTAGGTCGTTCTGAGAGTTATAGCCTGTATTCCCCATTTCTGCTTCTTTATGTGTTATTCAGCTTTATTGTGTTGCACCGTGTTGGTTGGTTCGGGTCTAGAGTGATTTTGGAGTGGAATGAGACACTTAGTCTCTATTTTAGAAGGTTAAGTTGGAAAAGTCAACCTGATGTTGACTTATAAGTAAAAGATCTCGGATTTGGATTTTTATAGTTCAGATAGCTCCGTTAGGTGATTTTGGATTTAGAAGCGTGTTCGGAATGTAATTTGGAGGTCCGTGGTAGAATTAGGCTTGAATTGGCGATATTGGAAATTTGGTGATTTTCGGTCGGCAGTGGAAATTAGGTATCAGGGTCGGAATGGAATTCCGGAAGCTGGAAGGTTTGTAGTGTCATTTGTGACATGTGTGCAAAATTTTAGGTCATTCGGATGTGGTTTGGTAGGTTTCGGCATCGTTTGTGAAATTTTGAAGTTCTTAAGCTTGAATCCGAGGGTGATTTGGTATTTTGATGTTGTTTTGAGTGATTTGAAGATGCAACTAAGTTTGTATGATGTTGTGGGACTTGATGGTATGTTTGGTTGAGGTCCCGAAGGCCTCGGGCGAGTTCTGGGTGGTTAACAGATCATTTTTGGCCTTTGGAGGATGGTTGATAGCTGCTAGTGTTTTCTTCTAGTTTCCTCATACACGATCGCGAACATACTCGATCGCGTACGTGTGGCAGAGGTGAAGTTGTTCTGCGTGATCGTAGAGTTAGGGTCACGCCCGGGTACGTGTGTGAGGTAGTGATTCGCAAACGCGTGGCCAGTGTCGTATTTGCGTAGGAGTAATAGAGTTGATGAGGAGCTGAGGTGATTGCTCCATGAGATCGCGTGAGGCAGGTTGCAAACGCGTAGGTTCGTGTGGCAGAGGTTCCCGAACACGTGGTGATTTTTGCGTTCTCATAGAGTAAATATGTGCGGCAGCCTGTTTGTGCTTCGCGATCGTGAGGCTATTTCCGCGATCGCGATGAAGGTATACATGGGCCGATTTAAAAGATTCAAAATGAGGATTTCGAGTTTATATCATAAAATTGAAGTGGGATCTCGGTAGAAGGCGATTTTTGGAGAGATTCTTGCATGGGTGTTTGGGTTAAGTGATTTCTATCTAATTTTGGTCAAATTCCATGATTATGCTTTTAAGTTCATCCTTTAATTTGTGATTTGGGGTGGAAAATTGGGGAAAATGAGGAAGAATTCTTGAGTTGGATTCTGGGGGTTTTGAATGAGATTTTTTTATCGGATTGGAGAAATTTTGGTATGGTTAGACTCGTGAGTGAATGAGCTTTCTAGTTTTGACAGATTTCGAGACGTGGGCCCGGGGGCCGGGTTTGAGCCAAATTCGGGTTTTTGTCTAATTTGATAGTTTTTAATTTGGAATTCATTCTGTTAGCGTATATTGATAGTAATATACTGATTTTGATAAGATTCGGAGCATTTGGAGGCCTAGTCGAGAGGCAAGAGCATCGGGGGTTAGAGATTTGGCCGGTTTGAGGTAAGTAATGATAGTAAATCTAGTCCTGAGGGTATGAAACCCCAGATTTCGTATCATTTTACCGTTTTGGGGTGAAGCACATGCTAGGTGACGGGCGTGTGGGCGTGCATCGTTGGGGATTGTTACTTGGTCAGTCCCGTAGCAACTGTAGAGTTGCATGTTTTGTTTGAAATTTTATAGTAGATATGTGTTTGGGAAAGACTTCTTATAACTTGGGTTGAATGCCATGTTTGGGCCTTGTGCTAGTACTGTTTGGACCCTCAGGGGCATTGTCTTACTATCCTCTCACTATTTTTGATTTGAAATCTATACTCAGTCATGATGATACCTGTTTACTGCATAACTCAGTTTTATTACTCGGTTTTTATGCATATAAAAGTTGTTTTGGGCTGAGTTCCTTGTTTTTATTGAAATGCCCGAGTGGCTTGAGAGGTTTATGACTGAGTGAGGCCGAGGGCCTGTTGTGTGAGGATATTATATGGTATCGGACTGCACGGTGCAACATGTTTATTATAGGCCGAGGTCCTAAGTGATTGATGCCATGATTTGGCTTGATATAGAGCTTGGGCTGAAGGAGACCATCCGGAGTCTGTACACACCCCCTAGTGAGCGCAGGTACCTACTGAGTGCGAGTGCCGAGTGACGAGTGACTGGGAGGCATGAGTGATTGTGAGGTATGCCCGATGGGCTGTTTACGAGTGATTGTAAGGCTTGCCCGAGGGGCTGTATACTAGCGATGTTTTGCTCGAGGGGCTGTTTATGTTTTCATCATTTCACTCTATTTTGCATTGATCCTCTGTTGAAACTGTTGAAAGGTATCTTTAAATGATTTTCACTGAAACTGGGTTTTTACGAGATAATTTGACTCAAATACTGATTTGAAAGCATGTTGTTTCACTGAGATTTCATACTGT
Organism: Nicotiana paniculata; assembly: GCA_005239505.1. Classification (NCBI taxonomy): domain Eukaryota; kingdom Viridiplantae; phylum Streptophyta; class Magnoliopsida; order Solanales; family Solanaceae; genus Nicotiana; species Nicotiana paniculata. Next base: position 26,127 of record ML324177.1, read on the forward strand.
GATCTTTATGTGTTTTACTGCTCGTCACTGCTGCCCAGCCTTTATTATAGTTCTTACTTACTGAGTTAGCGTACTCACGTTACTCCCTGTACCTTGTGTGCAGATCCAGGTGTTACTGGACGTGCGAGCAAGTGTTGATTCATCCATCGCGGATCTTTTGGAGTTAGCAAGGTAGTTGCGTAGCGATCACAACCCTTCTCTTCTCCCTCCTATCTTCCTATAGCTACTTTATTGGATTTCCAGACTATATTGGTCCTAGTATTATCAGACATGTATTGTAGATGCTCATGACTAGTGACACCCGATGTCGGGCCTTATTTTTTCGTATTTTTCCTTATTTTAAATTTCTTATGAAAGATTTATCGTTAAATAGCTTGAAAGTAAATATTTTGCAATGGAATATTGTGTTATTTGGGCAGTGAGTCGGCTGGCCTAGTACCACGATAGGCGCATCACGACAGGTTAGTTTGGGTCGTGACAAGTTGGTATCAGAGCTGAGGTTACATAGGTCTCACAATTCATGAACAGGTTTAGTAGAGTCTTGCGGATCGGTGCGGAGACGTCCGTAGTTATCTTCGAGAGGCTACAAAACCCTTAGGAAAATCTCACATTCTTGAATTCTTGTCGTGCGAATCCATTGATTCTGGTAACTAAACTTCTATTGTTTCATTCTCTCACAGATGGTGAAGACCCGTACTATCTGACAGGATGACCAGCCACCAGTTAGGCCCGATCGAGGCTGAAGCCGCGATCGAGGCTGTGGTAGTGGTAGGGGTGCAGCCCATGCAACAGCCAGGGCAGTACCTGTGGACCCTCTAGGTTCTCCAAATCAGGTCCCAACTGCAGATTCTCCAGCAGGACCAGCTCACGCACCCCCTCTGCCCATTGTGATTCCTAGCCTTTAGGAGGCCCTAGCCCAGATCTTATCAGTATGTACTGGCCTTGCTCAGGCGGTCTCAGTTACTGTAGACGCAGCCACTTCTCAGGCCGGGGGAGGCACTCAAACTCCTGTCGCTCGCACTCCTGAGCAGGTTGTTCAGGGATTTCAGACACCAAGGGCACACCCAGCCCAGCCGGTTACAATTGCTCAGGACTATGTAGTTCCTGTTATGCCAGAGGATGAGCAACACATATTGGAGATGTTTGGGAGACTTCAGCCTTCGTCATTTAGTGGTGCTGAGGGTGAGGACGCACAGGGTTCCTTGGATAAGAGTCAGAGGATACTTCGGATCCAGTTCTCTTGGGATTCATTTAGTTGGTGGGAGGATTACGAGAGGCGTGGGCCGGTTGGCGTAGCGCCCCTTACTTGGTAGCAGTTCTCCATTCTCTTTCTAGAGAAGTTTGTACCTGAGTCCCGTAGAGAGGAGCTGTGCAGGCAGTGTGAGCAGCTTCGACAAAGTGTTATGTATGTTACACAGTATGAGATGCGGTTCTCCGAGTTGGTTCATCATGCGGTCTGGTTGGTTCCCACAGACCAAGAGAGGATCAGGATGTTTATAGATGGCATCTATTTTCAGCTTCGATTGCTTATGACCAGAGAGAGAGAGAGTGTCCGGTGCTACTTTTGATGAGGTTGTTGACATTGCTCGACAGATTGAGAAGGTTCGAGGTCAGGAGAGGGTTGAGAGGGAGGCCAAGAGGCCTTGTGGTAAGGGTGGATTCAATGGTGCTCCTCATGGGGGTTAGTTCCAGCACGACAGAGGCCGTTCATTCAGGCATGCACAGTTAGCTCGCCCAGTTCACCGAGGTGTATCATCGGGTTATGGTTCTCACTGTTCTCATTAGGGCCACTCGTCATTCAGTGCCCTCTCAGCCCAGAGTTCGTCTCGTGCTCCATCAGTTCAGGGCTCCTCCATGCCAGGTTCTTCTACCAATTATCCCGGTGCTAGGGATTCCCTTCAGTCCCCGTCCCCCGCACCAGGGAGTTGTTTTGAGTGTGGAGGGTTTGGGCATATGTGGAGGCAGTGTCCTCGTGTCTTGGGGGTTCATCTCAGCAAAGGATTCAGCCATCGACTTCAGGTCCAGTTGCTTCACCACCCGCCCAGCCAGCTAGGGGTCGCCCTAGAGGGGGAGGACGATCAGGTGGTGGTCAGACCGTTTTCTATGCACTCCCAGCTAGACCAGATGATATGGCTTCATATGTCGTGATTACATGTATTTTTTTAGTCTGTCACTGAGATGCCTCCGTATTATTTGACCCTATTTCCACCTATTCATATGTTTCCTCATACTTTGCTCATTTTCTGGATATGCCCCGTGAGTATTTAGTTTCATCTGTTCATGTATCTACTCCCGTGGGCGATATTATTATTGTGGACCGTGTGTATCGGTCATGTGTGGTGTCTATTGGGGGTCTGGAGACCCGAGTGGATCTGTTGTTTCTCAATATGGTAGACTTTGATGTGATATTTGGCATGGATTGGCTATCTCCATTTCATGTTGTTCTAGATTGTTACGCTAAGACCGTGACCTTAGCGATGCCAGGATTCCCGAGGGTTGAGTGGAGCGGTTCTATAGATTATTTATCGAGTAGGGTGATTTCCTACTTGAAGGCTCAGCGTATGGTTAAGAAAGTTTTCCTATCTTATTTGGCTTTTGTGAGGGATGTTAGTGCAAAGACTCCCACTATTGATTCTATTCCAGTGGTCCATGATTTTCCGGATGTGTTTCCTGCAGACCTGCCGGGCATGCCGCCTGACAGGGATATTGATTTTAGTATTGATTTGGTGCCGGGCACTCAGCCTATTTCTATTCCACCGTATCGTATGTCACCGACGTACTTGAAGGAATTGAAAGACCAACTTCAGGAACTCCTAGATAAGGGGTTTATTCGGACTAGTGTGTCACCTTGGGGTGCACCAGTTCTATTTTTGAAGAAGAAGGATTGTTCCATGAGAATGTGTATTGATTACATGCAGTTGAACATAGTCACAGTCAAGAACAAGTATCCTTTTCCTCGTATTGATGATTTATTTAACCAGCTTCAAGGAGTGAGGGTGTTCTCTGAGATTGACTTGAAGTCCGAGTATCATCAGCTGAAGATTCGGGATTTGGATATTCTTAAGGCAGCTTTCAGGACCCGTTATGGCCATTATGATTTCTTGGTGATGTCTTTTGGGTTGACCAATGCCCCAACAACGTTCATGCATTTTATGAACAGTGTATTCCAGCCATATTTGGATTCCTTTGTTATTGTATTCATTGATGACATCCTGGTGTACTCTCGTAGCTAGGAGGAGCATGCTCAGCATCTACAGATTGTATTATAGAGATTGAGGGAGGAGAAGCTTTATGCAAAGTTCTCCAAGTGTGATTTTTGTCCTGGTTCGGTAGCATTATTGGGGCACGCGGTGTCCAGTGAGGGTATTCTGGTGGATCCGAAAAAGATAGAGGCGGTGCATAGTTGGCCTAGACTGTCCTCAACTATGGAGATTAGGAGCTTTCTTGGTTTGGCAGGTTATTACTGTCGTTTTGTGGAGGGATTTTCATTTATTGCTTCGCCCTTGACCAAATTGACTCAGAAGGGTGCTCCATTCAGGTGGTCGGACGAGTGTGAGGAGAGCTTTCAGAAGCTCAAGATTGCTTTGACCACAGTTCCAGTGTTAGTTCTGCCATTAGCTTCAGGTTCTTATACCGTATTGTGATTCCTCGAGGATAGGCATTAGTTGTTTTTTGATGCAGGAGGGTAGGGTGATTGCCTATGCCTCGCGCCAGTTGAATATCCATGAGAAGAATTATCCAGTGCATGATCTTGAGTTAGCATCCACTGTTCACGCCTTGAAGATTTGGCGTCATTATTTGTATGGGGTTCATTGTGAGATTTATACTGATCACCACAGTCTGTAGCATCTTTTTAAGCAGAAAGATCTTAATTTGAGACAGCGAAGATGGTTGGAGCTTCTTAAAGACTATGATATCACTATTCTATACCATCCGGGGAAGGCCAATGTGGTGGTAGATGCTTTGAGTCACCGGGCAGAGAGTTTGGAGAGTTTAGCATATCTTCCAGCAGCAGAGAGACCGTTGGCATTGGATGTTCAGGCCTTAGCGGGCCAACTTATGACATTGGATATTTTGGAGCCTAGCCGAATATTGGCCTGCGTGGCCTCCAGGTCTTCTCTTTTCGACCGTATCAGGGAGCACAGTATGATGACCCTCACTTGCTCGTTCTTCCGGACAGGGTCCGGCGAGGTGATGCTAGGGATGTAACTATTGGTGATTACGGTGTGATGAGGATGCAGGGTAGGATATGTGTGCCTAATGTAGATGGGCTTCGGGAGTTGATTCTTGAGGAGGCCCACAGCTCGCGGTATTCCATCCATCCGGGTGCCGTGAAGATGTATAAGGATTTGAGAAAGCACAATTGGTGGAGGCAGATGAAGAAGGATATAGTTGGGTTTGTAGCTCGGTGTCTCAAGTGTCAGCAGGTTAAGTATGAGCATTAAAGACCGGGTGGCTTGCTTCAGAGATTGGATTTTCCGGAGTGGAAGTGGGAGAGGATCACCATGGACTTTGTAGTTGGCTCTCACGGACTTCGAGAAGTTCGGTGCTATTTGGGTTATTGAGGATCGACTGATCAAGTCCACACACTTCATTCCTATTGGTACTACTTACACTTCGGAGCGGTTAGCTGAGATTTGTATTCGAGAGATTGTTCGTCTGCATGGTGTACCCGTTTCCATCATTTCTGATAGAGGTACTCAATTCACATCGCAGTTCTAGAGGGCCGTGTAGTGAGAGTTGGGTACTCAGGTTGAGTTGAGCATAATTTTTCACCCTAAGACGGACGGGCAGTTCGAGCGCACTATTCATATTTTGGAGGACATGTTGCGCGCTTGTGTCATTGACTTTGGGGGTTCATAGGACCAGTTTTTTCCGCTCGTGGAGTTTGCATATAACAACAGTTATCAGACGAGTATTTAGATGGCTCCGTTTGAGGATTTATATGGGAGGAGGTGTAGATCTCCAGTTGGATGGCTTGATCTGGGTGAGGCTAGACTCTTGGGTACAGACTTGGTCCAGGATGCATTAGATAGGGTGAAGTTAATTCAGGAACGTCTTCGCACGGCGCAGTCTAGGCAGAAGATCTATACAGATAGAAAGGTCTGTGACGTGTCTTTTATGGTTGGGGAGAATGTTTTGCTGAAGGTATCACCCATGAAGGGTGTTATGAGGTTTGGGAAGAGGGGTAAGTTGAGCCCCCGGTTCATTGGGCCTTTTGAGGTGCTTCAGAGAATAAGGGAGGTGGCTTATAAGTTTTCCTTGCCACCCAGTTTTTCGAGTGTGCATCCGGTATTTCATATTTCCATGCTTCGGAAGTATGTTGGCGATCCGTCCCATGTTTTGGACTTCAACACGGTTCAATTGGAGGGTGATTGTCACGACCCAAATTTTCCTCCGTTGGGTATCGTGATGGCACCTAGTCTTAAGGAATAGGTAAGCCTAATATTCATGGAATAACAACAATAATAAATAAAATCTAATTTTTTTTCTGAAATAAAGAATTCCTTATACAATGAGCATATTCCCAAAATCCGGTAGTACAAGTCATAAGCTTATAGAGTTTACTACAACTTCTAATTACAACTGTATGTAAGTAAGTAAAAACAGTGTAAATGCAAAATAGGAAGGTGACTCTGAAGCCTGCGAACGTGACATCAGGTTTACCTTTAGTCTCCTCGGCAAGAATCCGCACAATTATTAATGACCAATACCTGGATCTGCACAAAAATGTGCAGAAGCGTAGTATGAGCACATCACAGCGGTGCCCAGTAAGTATCAAGACTAACCTCGGTGAAGTATAACGAGGACTAGTCAAGACACCCACTGGTCTAATAAACTGAACAAGTATCAATATAGGAATAAAGGAAAAACGATATACACAAAAAGGCTACGCAATATAGCTAACAATACAGTGAATTCGATAAAGAAGAAAAACAATAAGTATCAGCGGAAACCATGAAATAACACAAAAGATTGAGTAGAACACAAAATCTGGAATGTAAATATACAACACAGACACGTAATAACTCAACAACTACAACCACTTCTACATCAAATTTGTAGTCATCTCCACGAGGTTCCGAACCTCGGACAAATCACCATTTACGGGTCCCAATGTTCGAACCCTAACACTTGGCATCTTGCGCCCTCATTCGAATACTAACTGCACAGACGACTCACGTGCCAATTGGGACATGTTCACCCATACGGTAAGTACAACAAGAGTATCTATACTTGACAACAACAAGGAACCCTAAATATGTTAATAGTACTTAACTGCGTGTATGCTTGTGCAGGTGCCCTAACATGATTCAACAACCAGCAAGCATAAGGAAAGAAAAGGGCAACACGTACATTGTCATCTCACAAATTTCCACACGAATGAACTCACACAGTAAGTGTTCCAGTACACAATATCAACAATAAGGAATGCCCCCATGCCAACACAAGTATCACAAACAATCCCTGACATAGCCCACCTTGTCTCGCCACGTATACAATAGTAAAGTATATGCCCGCCTTGTATTTCCACACGTGCATAAACATGTTCCCACCTTGTCTTGCCACATGTGCAACCCTCAATCTCATATCCCGCCTTATCACGCCGCATGTGAAATATCAATAGTAAACACGGCATGGCACAAGCCTTGTGCAAATCTCCGTATCAACAATCGCACGGTAGAAACCTCGTGCATCACCACAACAAGTACAACAACAATAATGGCAACAATTCCGGATACAATAAATACATTAACTCAAGAACCTTCGATCACAAGATAGGCAAAACTAGTTCACAAGAAATAAATATTATAAGGAAAGCTAGGCATATTAAGAACCGCTCAACAAGGAAGGAAAATAGCATGTAACAGTCGCACCTAAATGCATGGGTTAACAACAAGAAATCAACACGAATCCGATAACTCTATTTACGAGCAAGTCAACTAAGGTGTAGTCTATCCAAACTTCCTTTAAGGTCGGCAGTTTCAAAGGTATTCAACAATTTCATTTAAGGACAAGCAACGTGAAAATAATCATAACCTCAGTTAAGACCAAACCATTATAGAATAAGATGAAGATAATTAAAGTTAGAGATAAGTAGTTAAGAAGACATAGCATGACAGTAAAAGGAAATAAAATCTTCAGATAAGTCAATTAGGAGTCAAATTGGCAATATGAGTAAATCCAAAAGTAAGAAATTCTACATTTAAGCAAATAAAGATGAAACTAGAAATTAGGAAATTCAATCATGCCAAGGACAATTCATACTCGACGAATATAAGGACCTAAGATTCCAAAAGGGTCAACTTTCCACAAATAAGTCCGAGAACACACTCGTCGCCTCGCGTACACGGACTACAATCAACATAGAAGACTCAAATCCTAAAGGGTAACTCCCCCACACAAGGTTAGGCAAGATACTTACCTCAAAGACGACAACCCAATACTCTAGAATGGACTTCTCGAGTGAAAAGGCCTCCGGGCGTCTCAAATCCAACTAGAACAACTTCAAAACACACATAAAACTTATAAGGAACTATTCCGAATAATAAAGCTTCAATCTTTATCAAATTCTAAAAATTGTTCCAAAGGTCGACCCCCGGGCCCGCCCTTCGGAACCCGACAAATTTTACAAAATCCGAATACCCATTCCAAAATGAGTTCAACCATACAAAATTACCAAATTCCGATATCATTTCGTCCCTCAAATCATGAAATTTCTTTTTAGGAATTTCTTCAAAACCAACATTTTCTTCCAACTAAAAACACAATTGTAATGATAAAAACAAAGACTAAATCATGGAATATATTTAATTCTAGGTGAATAACACTTACCCACTCGATTAGCTTGAAAATCCCCAAAAATCGCTCCCAAATCTGAAGTCCAAAACTCAAACTATGATGAGAATAGACAACCATCTACTTATAAGAATCTTCCCAGCATTTTCGCATCTGCAGACAATTAGGCGCACCTGTGCATCCGCTTCTGCGATCCACCAAACCTCACCTGCGACTTTTCACTTAACGGCCACAACCCCATCTGCGTCTCAAGAACCGCACGTGCGACCAACTTTCCGCATCTGCGGAGACTGCCCAGGCCAGCCTTCCTCCCACATGCGCTTCCTCCATCGCACCTGCATCCAAGGTCCGCAGGTGCGATTACACCAGGACGTAACCTTCCCAAAACCATGGAATTCATCCGCGGCTCGTCTGAAACACACCCGGGGCCCTCGGGAACCCGTCCAAGCATACCATCAAGTTCCATACAAATCTATGAATCGCACCATGAATCGAGCTTATGAACTTCCAATTCTTTAAACTTCTAAACTCGTGCGGAAACCTATAAATTCAACCCGAAATGACGCCAAATTTTGCAGACAAGTCCCAGTTCACATAACGGAGTTGCTCTAACTCTCGGAATTGCATTCCGACCCCGATATCCCAAAAAGTCAATTGTGGTCAAACCACTCCATTTTTCAGTCTTCAAATGTTCCAACTTTTGCCGAATTGCCTCAATTTACTCCACGGACCTCCAAGTCCAAATCCGGACACACACCTAAGCTCAAAATCACCATACCAAGCTGTTGACATATCCAAAACTTATTTCGGAGCCGTTTACATAAAAAGTCAGAATTCCGGTCAACTTCCACCGCTTAAGCTTCCGAAACAAAAATCCTTCTTCTAATTCGACTCTGAATTATTTGATAACTAAATCCAACCACATACGCAGCTTGATATACACAATGTGAAGTTGTTCAGGACCTTGTTTCACCGAACGAAGCTTAAATTCTTAAAATGACCGATCGGATCATTACATTCTCCCCCTCTTAAAGCAAATGTTCGTCCTCGAACGTGCCAAGATTCTCCTCGAAGTCTTCAAATCACTGAATGCACACTTCCAAAACACACTCGCGGGTGATCCTACGTTACCCCAATCTACATAAGCCTGATGACACCATATCAACTGCGATTTAGCCTTTCTACTAACACCGATAAGCCTCATACCCCATATTCTCACCTTCTCTTCATTTCCACAAGACCCGATTCTAAATCCATATCCAGTGTCAGTCTCAACCAGCTACATCAACTCATGCCTACACCCACAAGGTACGACCACACAACATAACACACCACACATAGGTCTTTACTAACACTTCTGATCACAATAGCTTCCTGAAATCAACTCAACACCGACAATTAGCCTCATATCCGATAGAACTCCGTTTCAAACCTCCATAACACTGATAATAATGCAAGAAACACGAGGACCTCATAATTTGACACCTAACTGTCACAACTAACGCCACCGGGCACACACCCGCAAGCTAAAACTCAAGAAACACAGATCGAAAATGACTGAATACGAAAAGGGAACACATAAGGAAACTACCAAACAAGCCCGACAGGCACAACTATCTATCAATTCTAACCTACAAAACAATATAACAAGGAAAGAATTAAAGCATATAAACGAATCACAAGGACCCTGTCATGATATAATTTTCCCCGGTACTCAGCTCGGTTCAAACACATCGAATCTCTAGAGATCGCGAGGGTCTCACCCTCCACTATAAATCACATATTGAATACATATCATACCAATTGAAATCTTCCACAACTTAGCTCTATCAATAAGATCACAACACTAACTGAACTCTCACCCCGGTAAAGTATCAAATCACAGCTCGTAACCTAAATACTCAGGAAAATTCACATCAAGTCTACCATGATGAACAACAAGGACTCGCCTCTAGTCTCACAACTCTCAATGATAAATAACAACAAATGATAGAAATGGGCTACCACCCATAGAATCTACCATCAGGGCAAGCACATAAACATAGTGCTAATCATGGAACTCATCCATAAGTGGAGCAACAAATAAAGGAACTCGTCCCGACAAGCAGAATAGAAACAATATACGAATGGTGCTCCTCGGTAACAGATCAAACATACATGTATGATAACATATGTCACAACGGCCTCTAGTTTACTATATGAAACACATCAACGAGCCAGGCCTCCCCCTCTTGGGCGCTCCCTACTCGCATGAATACCCCACTGTGACCCATCTGGGCGGAGCCTAGGACAATCTCTCACCAGGTGGTTGATATCTCCACACTCAAAACAACCTCTTGCTGACATGGCTATGGAAACTGTACGAGTACTCTGAGACCCCTGAGTACCTGAAACTCCATGCGAAACCGGTAATGCAAACTGAACTGGCTGACCCACAAAACCTCTACCGTGACGTACCCTGCCTCCATAATAAGGACCAGTATATCTCTCCGACCTACGAGGCCTCCCCACATCTCTTCCCTCTCTCTACTGACCTCGTCTGCCCTCCCTCTCCCAGCCCTGCCTGACATCTCTCTCACAATCCCTCATGTCATCTCTCTCATGATCCAGCATGCCCTCAACTCTGCGAGCTATCCCTACCACCTGCTGAAATGAAACATTCGACTCTAACTCCCGAGCCATGCAGAATCGAATATCACGCATGAGGCCCTCAATGAATCTACGAACACACTCTCTAACTGTAGCAACCAAAACAGGTGCGTGTCGGGCCAAATCACTGAATCTGACGGCATACTCTAATACTGACATAGTGCCCTAGCGCAACCGCTCAAACTTAGTGCGCCATGCATTTGGAGGGACTGAGGTACAAATTCGCTCAAGAACATCTCTGAAAACTGACCCCATGTAAGTGAAACTGACTCGGCTGGGCTACCCAACTCATATGCCCGCCACCACTGATAAGCCGCTCCCCTGAGCTGAAATGTAACAAAAGCAACCCCGCTCGTCTCCACAATACCCATAGTACGAAGAAAGGGGTGATACTCCTCCAGGAAAATCTGAGCATCATCTGTCGCCAATCCACTGAAGGTAGGAAGAGATGGTTCGAAGTGCACCAATTCTTTGATTTCAGCCTTCAAAAGAAAATTTTCTATTAGAACCAATAACCAAAAGTTCTTACATGTTTAATTAATAAAACACACATGTTTTACAATTGTCTTTGATTCAACAAGCTTGTTGTTCTTCTTGCGAGTCTAAAAAAAATAGTTGCCAAATCTACTGGATTGCCATCTTTCCCGCCCTTCACATTAAAGTCAAAATTTCAAATAATGCTTCCTCAAAATTTTTTTTTTTAAAAAGAACCTATATGATAACACCTTTTGATAAATAATTTCTCTAATAGGCTTTCTACCAATATGATGAGGCTCTTCAACTTAGCTCTATTTGCTGTATTCCTGTTGCTTTTTGCCTGAAAACTTTCTGTACAAAAATTTTCTTTTACCAACCACTCCCAATGTTTCTTGTCTACTCCCTTTGGTATATTCTTAAGAGCCTCTTGGATCGGCTTACCCCTCACGTATTTTGCATGCAATTGTCCTCTCCATTTGTTTCACAATTCTTTCATCCATCCTAAAATATGATTGCGATGAATATCTAGGTCATCGCTCTCAAATTTATCCTACAATAAATTAAACATATCACAACACACACTTTAGCAAAAAGGATAAAACCTTCAGGATTGATAGAACATAAAAAAAGAAAATGATAAAACTATTTTAACAAAAGAAAATTGTAAGGTTGTGAAAATATAATTTGAGTTGTAGCAACTAGCTTATAAACAAATTGGACACATCTGTTACCTCAATATCTGCCCACATGTGATTTAACTTTTCTTCTTTAATATCATCTCATGATGGCACTCCCAACAGACACGTATTACGATCACAGACTATTATTCCCAAGTGCCTCAAAAATAGACTGCTATTCTTTCCAGCAGTTCGATTGTTGTAAAATGTTACTTTCAAATTTTCTCCAACTTCAAGTGATGCAACTTCTTTACACTTGTTCCTTCCACAATCTTTTTTACCTTTTTAGTAGTACTTGAACCTGCATTGCACTATTTAGTAATATCTAAAACTATTGTATGTGTCAAGTAAATTTATAATCATAGATCTGTCAAACCATACATGTTTCAATTGTTTGCATAACTTGATCAGTGGGTGGAGGAAATGGAGTCTCAGTTTTCATATGATCTTTCCTGGGAACAAATGAGATTTTCTTTGTAGATGCAGACAAATAGAATATCAGTAGATGGAGACAATAAAAAATTAGTTTGCATCTTCTCTTTTTCAGGAACTAGGGAGTTTTTCTTTGTTGCTTGCATTCCTTGACCAACAGATAGGAGAGAATTTGATATTGTACCATTAGAAGATATTAACATACTTTGACTTCCTTCACCAATTGAAGGTTTAGACATATTTTGAGCAGTGAGAAAAGAATTTTGATGGAAGGATTCCATCTTATTCCCAGCCGCCCCTAAAGAGAACATTAATCTACTCCCTTGCCCTCGTCCCTTTGCTAGAGCACCTGGTAGAAGGAATCTATATTTGGCAGCCTTCGCAGTTGATCCAATCTCAATTTCAAGCTTTGATATTTTCATGTTAGGCCTACAAAAAAATAAGAAGAAACCAAAATAAGAATGACATAATGAAATAATGTATTAACAAAAAAATCATGCAATCAGAATGTAAAACAGTTAATATATCAATACATAAAGAGATTTTTACCTCATCCGTTCTTTTTCGTTTATTTTGTGAAGGATTTTATGAATCTATAATAGTGTCATATATTTTTTGCACAATCTCATAAGAATCACGAGGTTTCGTCTTCCTCACCACACGCCCACCCTTATTTGAATCATTAGCATAAAATACTTGAGATGCTTGGTCTGCTAATACAAAAGGCTCATTTGTTTTTAAAAATCGTCCCCGATTAACACTTATAAATTCATATTCATCTTGTTTAACTCCTTTTATTTTATCATATACATCAAACCAATTACATCTAAACAAAATCACTCTTCTACCAGGGACGAATTGCAATTCAAGTATATCAGTCAAAACTCCATATTAATCAAGATTCTCACTATCTTTATCAGTTGCACCAACTACAACTACCCCACAATTTTGAGTCTTTATCTGATTATCATGATCTTCCACATGAAATCTGTACCCATTAACAATGTAGCCATTATAACGTCTCACATATCCGGTCGGACCAAGTGAAAGTGAGAGTAAATCTTTCATGATCTTACTATTATCTCCTTTATGCAATTGTGTGACCTATCAACAAGATAAACTAAACACTTTAGTATAAGTAACACAATATTATATTTTTATATTTAAAGTCTACATATTACTCGCCCTATCTTTAAACCACTCAATAAACTGTTTGTTCCATTCTACATCGGACAAGTGTTGAAGATTATCGACATGAATTTGTGCAAACTCTCTACAAAATTTTGATCAACCACAAATGTCATATGGTAGGAGAAATAATCCTAAAGAAAATATGAAGAGAACGAAATGATATGAAATACAATTTTTCATACTCGAGATATGGTAGAACTTCATCGCAATTCTTCAGTATGTATATATGTGCCTGTTCCAATTCATTTTCTTCAAGCTCCTTTTGTTTTCCAGCCCCTAAAGTTTTTCCAGGTTGCCAGAATAGAGATAAACCTCCAGCAGAATTCTTAAAACCACAATCATAATTTCGTCCAGGTCGATTGAACTTTGTGTCAATTTTATGCATATACCTTGAGCATAAGGTCATGCATTCAGTTGCAATGTATCCCTCTGCAATAGATCCTTCTGGACAAGCCCTATTACCAATAAGAGATTTTAAAAAATATAGCTGACGCTCTAAAGGATACATCCACCGGTAATGAATAGGCCCAGCAATCTTAGCTTCATTCGCTAAATGAATAGGCAAGTGCACCATGACATCAAAAAATGTAGGAGGGGATACTCTTTCTAAATTGCAAAGAGTTAGAGGAATTTAGGCTTCAATTTGTTGCAACTCTGTAACGATCCGACTGGTCGTTTTGAGATCTAGCACGTCGTTCGGCAGTTTGAGGACACGAGCAGCTTCACATCAAGTATTATGACTTGCACGCATGGTCAGAATTGAATACCGGGAGTTTTGGAGTTGATTTGTAAAGAGAATTCTTGCTTCAGAAACTTTAAGTTGGATGAATTGACTAAGGTTGGATCTTTGAGTAAACGACCTTGAAATTGGAATTAGAAGGTTTCAGCAGGTTTGTATGATGATTTCAGACTTTTCCATATATTCGGATCGGGTTTTGGATGACCCAGGAGCATTCCAGAATCTATTGGGGAAGTTAGCATTTTGGAAGAAATTCATAAATTTGGGTTGAAGTGTATTTTAGTGTTATCGATGTCCGTTTGGGATTCTGAGTCTGGGAATAGCTCTGTATGGTGATTCTGGTATTGGTAGCATGAACGAAAGTAAATTCGGAGGTAAGTCTCCTTTCTAACCTTGTAAGAGGGAACAACTCCCCATAGGTGAAATAATTAATTATGTGCTACTATTTGTGGGAGGGGACTACGTACGCACGAGGTGACGAGAGTCCGCGCGTAGCTACTATTCATGTTATGTGCGGGCAGCTTTAGGCTTACACCATGCTTTCTGGACACTATTATCTGATCATGTATGTTGATTTATTGGGTAGGAACTAAATTTAAGACTTTAAGAATTTCAAAAGTTTCAAGTAAATTATTATTTCGAAAAGAATTGAGGGAAGTTATATCATATTTATGTGTAACCGCGTCGCAATTATATTCTGCGACCAGGGTGACTATTTCCACTACTCCCATGGGAGCGGGTCGATCGCCTCAGCAGATTAATAGATGCATCTATGGTACGCACCGTTCGACCTCTCGGCCGTGCATATTTTATTATTTTGTTGGATCGGGTTGTACGACCTCGACATGATTTGCGCATGCTTGTATTGCTTGCCTTGAGATTCATAAATGTTGATATTTTCCTTTCCTGGCCTGAGATAAATTGGTAAATGATGAAATACGAACTTGGACATTTCTATTTACCAAAGAATTGCTTACTTGCTTCATGTTTATTGAGTTCACAGTTTTCCTTATAAAATCCATGATTTTCCCGTTATTGATATATTATTATTGGACCAATAGTAAGTGTCGAGGTCAACCCCTCCTCACTACTTCTTCGAGGTTAGACTGGATACTTACTGGGTACGCATTGTTTTCATACTCATAGTACACTTGTTGTGCATTTTTGTTGCACAGGAACATGTATGTCTAGTGGTCTCATTGGGCGCAGCTGCATGGTTGATATGGAGACTTGGGTGAGTTGCATATCTCGAGACGACCCGCTGTCACAACCCAAATTTCCCCTCCGCTGGGTATTATGATGGCACCTAGTCTTAAGGATTAGGTAATCCTAACATTCATGGAATAGCAACAAAAATAAATAAAATCTAATATTTTATGAAAAAGGATTCTTTATACAATAGCATATTCCCAAAACCCTTTAGTAAATGTCATAAGCTCTATAAAGAGTTTACTACAACTTCTAAATACAATTGTTTGGAAGTAAGTGAAACAGTGTAAATACAGAATAGGAAGGTGACTCTGAAGCCTGCGAACGCAGCAGCAGGTTACCTTGAGTCTCCTCACCAACAGTCTTGCACAACTACTGATCTGTACAAAAATGTGCAGAAGTGTAGAATGAGAACACCACAACGGTGCCAGTAAGTATCAAGACTAACCTCAGTGAAGTAGTTACGAGGAATAATCAAGACACCCACTGGTCTAATAAATCAACAGGCATAAATATAGGAACGACAAGGCATGACACCTATTTAATGACTACACAATATAGTTAACAACATAACAACTGCAATGCAGAAGGAAATACAACAATTAACGACAGAACATAATAATAATTCATATAAGGATGGAAGGGAACACAACTCAAATCCGGAAATCACAACACAATAAGGACAAGTAGTAACTCAACACTGCATTAGTCTCCACACCAGGCCTTAGCCACAAATACCATTAAAATGGACAAAATCTTCGAGTGTAAACTTTCACCCGCAAGTTTCTAGATTGAAAGTTTTGAGGTAATATCCTTTTTAAAGGAAAACTCTTTTGAAATATAATTTTCCCAAGGGATGTCTCTCAGACATAGTTTTCTTCAAATAAAAGCTTTTCAAATATACTTTTCTGAAGAAAGTGTCTTTTAAACATAGTTTTCTTCAACATAAACATTTTCCAAATATTCTTTTCCAAAGGGATATCCTTCAACATAGTTTTGTTTAACATAAACATTGTTCAAATATTCTTTTTCCAAAGGAATGTCCTACAATATAGTTTTGTTTAGGATAGTTATTTTTTTTTCAAATTGGACTTTCCAAATAATTGTCTTTCAAACATAATTCCTTTGAAAAAATCTACCAGGATCCCGTCCCGTAGTTTCGAATTCATCACACAATACAGAAGATCTCTCGGAATATGTCTGTAGTCCCAAAATAAATATGCAGTACAGAGGGAAGCTACCGGAATACGTCCGTAGTCCAAAAATAAATATGCAATACAGGGGGAAACCTCCTGGAATATGTCTGTAGTCCCAATTTAAATATGCGTTATAGGGGGAAAGCTCCAAGAATATGTCCGTAGTCCCAATTTAAAAATGCAGTACAGGGGAAAGCTCCTGGAATACGTCCGTAATCCCAAAATAAATATGCAGTACAGGGGAAAACCTCCTGGAATACGTCCATATTCCCAATTTAAATATGCAGTACAGGGGGAAAGCTCCTGGAATACGTTCGTACTCCCAATTTAAATAAGCAGTATATGGGGAAATCTCCCCGAATACGTCCGTAGTCCCAATTTAAATATGCAATACAGAGGGGATCTCCTAGAATACGTCTGTCGCCCCCAATTTAAATATGCAATGCAACAACCAAAGTCAACAATTATAGCACGGCAGAAAACTCGTACATCACCACATCAAATACAAAGCAACCAGGACAATGACACAAGATACGGAGAATAAATCAATACAAGAACTTCAATTCACAAAGAAACAGTAGAACATCGTTCACAAGGAATAATCACGGCACAGAATACTAAGTGCAAAAGGGAACAACTTGACCAGGGAAAAACAAGACAAGCAACAAATTCACAAATTCAAGTCAACAATAAGAAGACAACACAAGTCAAATAATTCCAAGGACAAGTCGACTAAGATATAAGTTATTTATACCCCTTATGAGGTTGAGCAAATTATGAGGGATATTCAACCATTTAATTAATTATAGGTAGCTTATCAAAATATAGCATGATGATAGAGAGGTAAAACCTTTGGTTAAGTCAAATCAGAGTCAAGTAGGCGGTAAGGGTTGATCCTAAAGCAATTAGTTCTAATCAAAGCATGTAGAAGTGAAACTAGCAGATAAGAACTCAAGTGTATCAAGATCAACTTCATACAAGGTGAATATAAGGACCTAAGAACCCTAAAAGGTAAACCTTCTACAAATAAGTCCGAGCACACACTCGTCACCTCGCATACATAGACTAAAATCAACATAGAAGACTCAAATCCTAAGGGGTAATTCCCCCACACAAGGTTAAGTAAGATACTTACCTCAACCGCTCAAATCAAACTTGAAATCACGTTCTTGCTAGGCGTATCCTACTCCAAATGGCCCAAATATAATCAAATCAATAGCATCGTGTAAATAATACTACAAGCAACTAGTTTAACTAATAAATTCGAAGCTAAGATGCGAAATTAGGAAAATTTCCCAAAGTCCCCCGGGCCCACGTCTCGGAATCGAGTGAAAGTTAAAAATTTAGAACACCCATTCACTCACTAACTCACTCGAACAAGAATCGTCGAAAACCGATGTCAAAATCTCATTAAATTCTCAGATTTCTATTTGGGGAACATTCCTCCCATTTTCATGAATTTTCACCCAAATTCATTGATTAGATTGAAGAAATTGCTATGGATTAATGATATACCAGTGAAATAAGGTTTAGAATCGTTACCTATGAATCTTCTCCTCAAAACCCACTCAAAATCGTCAAATCCCGAGATCCAAATCGTTTTAGAAAATATGAATTTCAAACCCTTGGGTTTTGTATAAACAGCCCAGCAATTCCACACCTGCGACTTATTAGACCGCACCTACGAAAAATATATCGCATGCGCGAAAACTCACTAAATGAACTGAGGCCGCACCTGCGATCACTGGGCCGCATCTGCGGCTCCGTACCTGCAGAGTCCCATCCGCACCTACGAGCCGCGATGCCCCTGACCCAAACCGCACCTGCGACGCCCTCCATCCACCGCACTTGTGGCTCCCCATCCGCAGCCAGAACCAGCAATGCTTCAGCTGGTTTTCTAAGTCCAAAATTATCCCGTTGAGCATCTGAAACATCCCCGAGGCCCCCGTGACCTCAACCAAACTTACCAACCCGTCCTAATACCTTATCCAAACTTAGTCGAGCCTTCAAAACACATCACATAACATCAAAATCACCAATTATGCATGGATTCAAGCCTAAGAACTTATGAAATTTCCAAAATCCACAACCGATGTCGAAACACGTCAAAATTAGTCCGAAGGACTTCAAATTTTACCCACATGTCATAAATGACACTACGGACATACATCCACTCCCACAATTCCATTCCGAGCCCGATACCAAAATTTCACCGATCGGTCAAAATCGCCAAAATTCTAACTTTCGCCAATTCAAGCCTAAATCTACCACAGACCTCGAAAACACATTCCAGACGCGCTCCTCAGCCCAAAATCTCAATACGAAGCTTCTGACATCATCAATAACTCTTTCCGGAGCCGTTTACATAAAAGTCAAATTCTGATAAAAACTTCATTGTTTAAGCTTCCAAAACAATAATCCTTCTTCCAATTCGACTCTGAATCATCCGGTAACTGAGTCCAACCATGCACGTAGGTCGATTTACACAATATGAAGCTGTTTAAGACCTTACGCCACCGAACGGAGCTTAAATTCTCAAAACGATCGGTCGGGTCGTTACATTCTCCCCCTCTTAAACAAACGTTCGTCATCGAACGTGCAAGGATTCGCCTCGAAGTCTTCAAATCACTGAAAGCACACTTCCATAATACACCCGCGGGTGATCCCACGTCACCTCAATCTACATAATCCTGACGACACCATGTCAACTGCGATTTAGCCTTTCTACTAACATCGATGAGCCTCAAACCCCAAATTCTCACCTTCCCTTCATTTCCAAAAGACCCGATTCTAAATCCATACCCGGTATCAGTCTCAACCAGCTACATCAACTCATGCCTACACCCACAAGGTATGACCACACCACATAACACACCACACATAGGCCCTTAATAACACTTCTAATCACAATATCTGCCCGAAATAAACTCAGCACTAACAATTAGCTTCATATCCGATAGAACTCTGTTTCAAACCTCAATCACAATGATAATAATGCAAGAAACACGAGGACCTCATACTTTGACACCCGAATCACCAAGCCACAACTGACACCATCGGTCACATATCCCGCAAGCTAAAACTCAAGAAGCACATAACGAAATGACATGAAAAGAGGAACACATAAGGAAACTATCAAACAAGCCCGACATACAAAACTCTTTATCAATGCTAACCTAGAAAACAATATAACAAGGAAATAATTAAAGCACATGAACAAATCACAGGGATCCCATACTGGTATGATTTCCACTGTGGTACTCAGCAAGGTTCAAACACATCGAATCACGAAGGATCACGAGGGTCTCGCCCTCAACTCTACATCACAAATAGGATACATATCCCACCAACTGAAACTTTTCACTAGATCACTTCCTTCAACAAAATTACAACACGTGTTGGATCCCACACCAGTGGAGCATAAGAATCACAACTCGTAACCGCTACACTCAGGAATCACATCAAGCCTACTGTACTGGACACCAAGAATTTACTACTAGTCTCATATCTCTCAATAATGAATGGAAACAAACGATAGACACGTATCACTCACAGAATCTCCCAAAAGGAGCAAACACGAAGATAGAGTGTAAAGCATGAAACTCATGAATGAATGAAGCGACAAATAAGGGAACTCGTCCCGACCAGCAGAGCTATAATGAAATACAAATGGTTCCCCTCTGTGACAAATCAAAACATGCTTGTACGATAAAATCTGGCACAACGGCCTCCAGCCTACTATACGAAACACATCAACAGGTCGGGCCTTCCCCTCTTGGGCACCCTCTACTTACCTGAATGCCCTACTGTAACACATCTGCCCGAAGCCTGGGACAATCTCTCACCCTGTGACTGGTATCTCCACACTCAAAACAACCTCTCTGATGGCGTGGCTGTGCAAAATGTGCGATACACGTACTTTTATACCCACGAGTACCTGAAACCTCATGCGAAGCTGGTAATGCAAACTGAACTGGCTGACCCACAAAAGCTCTACCATTTCGCACCCTGCCTCCAAAATAAGGACCAGTAGATCTCTTTAGTCTACGAGGCCTCCTCGCCTCCCTGGACTCTCTCTCCTAATCTCGTTTGTTCTCTTTCTCCCCGTCCCACATCCCGTCTAACTGGTGAGCGATCCCTACCACCTGCTAAAACAAAACATACGACTCCAACTCTCGAGCCATGTTGAACTAAATATCATGACTGAGCCTTTCAATGAATCTATGGACTCGCCCTCTAACTGTAGCGACTAAGGAAGGTGCATGCCTGGCCAAATAACTGAATCTGATGGCATACTCTAATACTGACATAGTGCCCTAGCGCAACTGTTCAAACTCCGCGCGCCATGCATCCCGAAGGGACTGGGGTACAAACTCTCTCAAGAACATCTCTAAAAACTAACTCCATGTAAGTGAAGCTGACTCGACCGGGCTACCCAACTCACATGCCCGCCACCACTGATAAGCCGCTCCCTAAAGCTGGAACGTAGTAAAAGAAACCCCACTTGTCTCAAAAATATCCAAAGTGTGGAGGATGCTATGGCTCTCCTCCAGAAAACCCTGTGCACTCACTGAAGACAATCCGCTGAATGTAAGAGGGTTATATCTCTTGAACCTTGCAAATCTAAGCTGCTCTCTCTTAGATGTTGCTGATCTAACCATGAGTTGAACTGGAACCACGGGTTGTGTCACTATGACACCTGGACCCTGACCAACGTGAACTCGCTGCTCTGGAGTATGGACGCTGGGAGTCTGGGCTCCTCCCCCGGTCGTTGAAGTAACTGGTGCAACCTGAAATAACCCCACCTGAGCCAATGTACCAAACATGCTCAAGAACTGTGCTAAAGTCTCCTGAAGCCCAGGGGTAACAACAGGCGCCTACGGTGCCTGCCCCCCAACTGGAATTGCAGGTGGCTCCTCAACAGCTGCTCTGGTAGGTGGCCTAACTATGGAACATGCTCCTCGTCAACCTCGGCCTCTGCCCCTAGCGACATCTGTCTCGGGGGTAAGATCATCAGGAACCGCGGCTCGTGTACTCACCATCTATGAGAGAATAGAATGATAAATTTCAAACTTCAAGGTCAATGAACTCGCGCAATAGGAATGAAAGAAATGGAATTGTTCTAATAGTTCGATAGCCTCTCGAAGATAAGTACAGACGTCTCCGTACCGATCCACAAGACCCTACTAAACTCGCTTATGACTCGTAGCACCTATGAACCTAGGGCTCTGATACCAACTTGTCACGACCCAAATTTCCCCTCCGTTGGGTATCGTGATGGCACCTAGTCTTACGGACTAGGTAAGCCTAACATTCGTGGAATAGCAACAATAATAAATAAAATCTAATATTTTATGAAAAAGGATTCTTTATACAAGAGCATATTCCCAAAACCAGGTACTACAATTCATAAGCTCTATAAATAGTTTACTACAACTTCTAAATACAACTGTTTGGAAGTAAGTGAAAACAGTGTAAATACATAATAGGAAGGTGACTCTGAAGCCCGCGAACGCAGCAGCAGGTTACCTTGAGTCTCCTCAACAAGAGTCCGCACAGCTATTAACAATCAATACCTGGATCTGCACAAAAATGTGCAGAAGTGTAGAATGAGCACACCACAGCGGTGCCCAGTAAGTATCAAGACTAACCTCAGTGAAGTAGTAACGAGGACTAGTCAAGACACCCACTGGTCTAATAAATCCATGACACCTATTTAATGACTACACAATATAGTTAACAACATAACAACTGCAATGCGGAAGGAAATACAACAATTAACGATGTAACATAATAATAATAAACAAAAGGATGGACGGGAACACAGCCTAAGTCCGGAAATCACAACACAATAAGGACAAGTAGTAACTCAACACTGCATTAGTCTCTACACCAGGCCTTAGCCACAAATACCATTAAAATGGTCAATATCTTTGAGTGTAAACTTTCACCCGCAAGTATCTAGATTGAAAGCTTTGAGGTAATATCCCTTTTAAAGGGAAATTCTTTTGAAATATAATTTTCCCAAGAGATGTCTCTCAGACATAGTTTTCTTCAACATAAACATTTTCCAAATATTCTTTTCCAAAGGGATATCCTTCAACATAGTTTCGTTTAACATAAACATTGTTCAAATATTCTTTTTCCAAAGGAATGTCCTTCAACAATGTTTTGTTTAGGATAATTGTTTTTTTTTCAAATTGGACTTTCCAAATAATTGTCTTTCAAACATAATTCCTTTGATAAAATCTACTAGGATCCCGTCCGGTAGTTTCGAATTCATCACATAACAGAGGATCTCCCGGAATACGTCCGTAGTCCCAAAATAAATATGCAGTACAGGGGGAAAGCTCCCGGAATACGTCCGTAGTCCCAAAATAAATATGCGGTACAGGGGGAAAGCTCCCGGAATATGTCTGTAGTCCCAATTTAAATATGCAATACAGGGGGAAAGCTCCTGGAATACGTCTGTAGTCCCAATTTAAAGATGCAGTACAGGGGGAAAGCTCCTGGAATACGTCCGTACTCCCAATTTAAATATG
Source organism: Nicotiana paniculata (assembly GCA_005239505.1). NCBI lineage: Eukaryota > Viridiplantae > Streptophyta > Magnoliopsida > Solanales > Solanaceae > Nicotiana > Nicotiana paniculata. The sequence goes on from ML324177.1 coordinate 49,039, forward strand.
CAGTACAGGGGGAAAGCTCCCGGAATACGTCCGTAGTCCCAATTTAAATATACAGTACAGGGGGGATCTCCCAGAATACGTCTGTAGTCCCCAATTTAAATATGCAGTACAGGGGGAAAGCTCCCGGAATACGTCCGTAGTCCCAATTTAAATATACAGTACAGGGGGGATCTCCCAGAATACGTCTGTAGTCCCCAATTTAAATATGCAGTGCAACAACCAAATACAACAATTATAGCACGGCAGAAAGCTCGTACATCACTACATAAAATACAAAACAACTAGGACAATGACACAAGATATGATGAATAAATCAATACAAGAACTTCAATTCACAAAGAAACAGTAGAACATCGTTCACAAGGAATAATCACGGCACAGAATACTAAGTGCAAAAGGGAACAACTTGACCAGGGAAAAACAAGACAAGCAACAAATCCACAAATTCAAGTCAACAATAAGAAGACAACACAAGTAAAATAATTCCAAGTAAGGACAAGTCGACTAAGATATAAGTTATTTATACCCCTTATGAGGTTGAGCAAATTATAAGGGATATTCAACCATTTAATTAATTATGGATAGCTTATGAAAATATAGCATGATGATAGAGAGGTAAAACCTTTGGTTAATTCAAATTAGAATCAAGTTGGCAGTAAGGGTGGATCTTAAAGCAATTAGTTCTAATCAAAGCATGTAGAGGTGAAACTAGCAGATAAGAACTCAAGCGTATCAAGATCAACTTCATACAAGGTGAATATAAGGACCTAAGAACCCTAAAAAGTCAAACTTCTACAAATAAGTCTGAGCAAACACTCGTCACCTCGCATACACAGACTAAAATCAACATAGAAGACTCAAATCCTAAGGGGTAATTCCCCCACACAAGGTTAGGCAAGATACTTACCTCAACCGCTCAAATCAAACTTGAAATCATGTTCTTGCCACGCGTATCCGACTCCAAATGGCCAAAATCTAATCAAATCAATAGCAGCGTGTAAATAACACTACAAGCAACTAGTTTAACTAATAAATTCGAAGCTAAGATGCGAAATTAGGAAAATTGCCCAAAAAGTCCCCCAGGCCCACGTCTCGGAATTGAGTGAAAGTTACATATTTAGAACACCCATTCACTCACGAACGCACTCAAACAAGAATCATCAAAAACTGACGTCAAATCCTCATTAAATTCTCAGATTTCTATTCGCGGAACCTTCTTCCCATTTTCATGATTTTTCACCCAAATTCATTGATTAGATTGAATAAATTGCTATGGATTAATGATGTACCAGTGAAATAAGGTTAGGAATCATTACCTATGAATCTTCTCCTCAAAACCCACTCAAAATTGTCAAATCCCGAGCTCCAAATCATTTTAGAAAATATGAATTTCAAACCCTCGGATTTTGGTATAAACAGCCCAGCAATTCCGCACCTGCGACTTATTAGACCGCACCTGCGGAAAATATATCGCAGGTGCGAAAACTCACTAAATGAAATGGGGCCGCACCTGCGATCACTACGCCACATCTGCGCCTCCATACCTGCGAAACCCCGTCTACACCTGCGAGCCTGGATGCCCCTGACCCAAACCGCACCTGCGACGCCCTCCACCGCACCTGCCAACCAGTAATGCTTCAGCTGGTTTTCTATTATGGACCTGCAGCCACTCCCGAAATTCCATTCCGATCCCGATACCAAACTTTCACCTATCAGCCAAAATCGCCAAAATTCTGACTTTCGCCAATTCAAGCCTAAATCTACCACAGACCTCGAAAATACATTCCAGACATGCTCCTCAGCCCAAAAGCACCATACGAAGCTGCTGACATCATGCATAACTCGTTCCGGAGATGTTTACATAAAAGTCAAATTCAGGTCAAAACTTCACTATTTAAGCTTCCAAAACAACAATCCTTCTTCCAATTTGACTCTGAATCATCTGGTAACTGAATCCAACCATGCACGCAGGTTGATGTACATAATGTGAAGTTGTTCAAGACCTTACGCCACCGAACGGAGCTGAAATTCTCAAAACGGCCGGTCGGGTCGTTACACCCGCAGCCAGCAGAGTCTCCTTCAGAGTATTGTATTTCCTTTTCTGTCCAATTTTGTATTCCGGATAGTTGTTGTATTACATTTGATTTCCTAAAAATTTGATCATGCACTTGTGACACCGGGTTCTGGGATGTATATGGGACTAGTTAGTATTGAAAAGTTGTTCAAGACATTATTATTTACTCGGTGAAGTTTATTATTTATTGTTTAATGTAAGGAAAGATATGATTTCAAAATGTTAAAAAGAGAATTTACTAGTTATTCGGTGTTGGCTTGCCTAACAGTGGTGTCCGGCGCCATCACGACACTTAGTGGATTTTGGGTCGTGGCAATATGGTATCAGAGCAGTAGGTTCCCTTAGGTATCACGAGTCATGAGCAAGCCTAGTAGAGTCTTGCAGATCGGTACAGAGACATTTGTACTTATCTTCAAGAGGCTATAGGGCTGTTAGAGTACTTCCCTTCTTGATTCCTCATTATGCGGTTTGATTCCTTTTAAGCTTATGCCTATGTTTCTTTCCTACTCAATCTTACGCGACACGAAGCACTTGCTATAAATCGGGAATTTGAGGAAGTGAAATGGTATTAAAGATGTGGTGTAGAATATTTATCCATGCATAGTTCTTTGGGCTATTGTCGTCTCCTTGCGGAAGGATATTCTGTCGTTCAACTCGGTAGCTATATTTCTGAGAGCTTGGAGGCCATGCATATGTTGCTATGATACTCTTGAGCAGTTATCACACAGTAATCGATGTGATGGTAGGATGCATGCCCATATGTTGGGGCAGTGAATAACTTGAAAGGGGGCCTACTCAGAGCGCGATTCAGAGATTCGGTATTTTATCCGCGGTGGAGGAAAGGCAATCAAACTATAATGTTCAGGTTTGGGTTTATAAAGTAACGAGACTTGGTGTTTTCAAGTGTGGTGGAATTTTCATCTGCGACGTGGTGTCTTCATCCTTGATTGAATGTGTTAAGTTCGTCGGTGTTATGATATTCTACAATTTTCCTTGGGGCAGGATATGGTGAGACAGTATTGGAAAAAAGGCTGCCAGAAATCGCGGGATGCGGTTGTTCAGGATTGAATGAGTATCTCTAATGCTGCCGGCTCGAGAAGGAGGATCTTCGAAAAGGGTTGAAGTTAGTAGCAATTCATCAATTCAAGTGCTACAGAGATAGATATTGATTTAAGGCAACAACTAGACAACAAAGGATGAGGAAAGACGTGTGGGAAGTGTCAGACAGTGGTTAAATTTCTAGAAGGCCAGGTGTAAGAAGTGAAAGTCGAGTAGTTGCTTAAAGAAGTAAGTTCGACCTAAGTGGGAGAGTGGCAGAGTAGAATATGGGTTCAGTGACAGGGTAACTACACTCCTTGAGGAAAGTTGGAGCGATTTGGGAATTTTAGTGTATAACGATTAGGTCTACGGGCGTAATTTGAAATATTGGCTATTATACGGCGGAAGATTGGGTGTAACAAAAAGGAGTTGCTTGATATGAAGAAGGATACAACATGACTTCGGATTGGAAGGTATTGTTGCACATTTAATAGATGTCCATGAGGAGTGAATAGGCTTGAACAGCTAGCGAATGAGCATGGGCTCAGGTTGGGTTACCGATTTCGTAGTAATTGTGCAGTGCAGCGTCATTTGGAGATGTTGGCATGTGATTTCCAAAAGGTGGGTTATCTCCGTGATCAGATCAGCTGTCGCGTGATTGGTGAAGTTTCTATAAAGGATTCCACTGACTATCCAGTAAGAGGTCAAATATGTGGAAGTTGTTGGAGATGCAGGGTGTTCATGAAATGCTAACGAAAGGACTTCAAGGAATTTGGCGGATGATTTCTTAAGGTCGTGTCGTCAATGAAGAGAGGATCTTGGTGGGTTCCAGAGTGTTGTAATAGTGCCTTCAAGCCAGGGGGGAGAGTCCCACCGCTTACGATTGGGTTGCAGGGTTATCTTCTTATGAGGTTTCGGGTATCGGCATATTGCTGAGTTATTACAGCTAAGGGGAAAGAACATAAGTGGTGATTGAGCAAAGGAATTTATAAAGGTGTGCTACAATTGGCCTTATTAACTCATGTTCAGGCTTTGGAAAGATTCAGGATTTATGTTTCGTGCAGAGGTTATTTACAAGGGAAGTGATTCGGCCGGGTGCTTCATTAAGAAGGGTGTTCATGTGCCAGCGGAGCTTGGAGTTGATTATATTCGGGGCCAAGTAGAGTGGGTGACTCTCAATAACGGTCCTAGTGGAGTCAGGTTAAGATGCGGTGCCTAAGGATTTCAAACTCGCGGTATGGTTAAGAATCGAGATTTTGTAGCAGATTATGATAAGAGGCAGAGAATATTATATGATATTTTTGACTTGCAATGTAGCATTTGGAAGAAGAAAAAAAGAGAAAATGACTTCGGATTCGTAGAGGAATTATCAGAATGGGTGTACCAGTTGAAGATGCGAATGTGCGTGCAAGGCGGGTATGAAACGGTTCATGGGTTTGGAGACGATGTGGTCTCATGGAATGGAGTCACTCAACATGAGTGCAGGTTTAGGTTTTTAATGTAATGAATGGAGCTATTATTATCTCTAGGGCAAGTTAAGGATAAACTAGAAGAAGTTAGATTGGTTAGCCATGGTGAAATTTGGCATAATGGTGGCGGTGATCAGTTCTTTCAGCGTGATCGAGTTATGCATGTGATTTGTGACGGCATGTGCGATGCTTGATGTATGCCGTAATCGATTTTATTTGGAGATATCCAAGTATTTTGCCCTATTATGTGTAGGAGGATCCCGGAAGGGTTATGGTGGTTTAGACCACTACTTGAGGATTTGCATGTTCTACGGCTATGAGAATTCAAGCGTGTGTTGTTATGGTTCTCTTGGAATGAGTAAGTAAGAATATTCTATACGATGAAGTGTTGCCCTATTAGTGGTCCGGGAGTTATTATGAAATTCTTGTGCTATCACGTATTGGCATGTTAGGTGTAGTAAACATTACTTATTTGGAAGTTGAAGATTCAAGATTTGCGGTTCGGTGTTGACAAGGATGTCACGATCTCGAATGAGTAGGAAAGGGATTTGAATGTTTAGATTAAGCTGGTGTTGTCTTCAGCATCACCTGAGATCAGTGTTTTGTGAAAGAGACTTTGCATTCTGGTTATGGATTCTTGATTTTCTTTACAACGTTAGTGTGGCCGGTGGTATGGATGTGCAGACTCGTTACCTTGTGTGGAAGGTCGTGGGAGCGTGACCACGGGAAGATTGTATAAGTGTGACATATAGTCACTTGATTGATTGAATATTTAAGCCAAGTATGAAGAATGTGGAAATATCGCTTATTTAAGAATTTATTCCTGGAGGGCGCTCGGTTCATTTGGTTGCGGACTGTGGGAGGTTGTTCCTGTTATGATGGCAGTTCTTGTGTGTTACTGGTAAAAGGGTTATTATGGATCCTTGAAAGGTTATTAGCCTAGTACGGTGCGATCAGAATTGGCTTGAGGTCCGTAGATGGATTTAATTGTGAGTATGGGCTTTATATCAGGCCGAATGTGTTCATTTCAGCATAGCTCTTCTTATGGAGGAGAATTCGGACGTTGGATTTTATTTTGGCGTATGCTATTTTATGTAATACTATATTGTGTCGTGTGAGTTGTGAGATGGCTTGATAATTTTCTTATGTGTTGAGATTTCACGTAGTAATGGTGTTATGTGCGCAGGATGGCTCGTGAGATTCAGATCATATATCGCACATCAGTTGTGCTTGAGTTTTGTAGGTTATGGCACTATATGTCTCCCCAGGGATGGTATTGTGCACTTAGCGTTGCTTGCGACCGATATCCAGTATTTTGTAGTAATGAGCAATTTAACTCGATGTGTATCTCTTTATGTAAATTTTATGTGTGGATCGGGTGGCACGACGCCATGGGTATGTTATTTGGATCGGGTTTCACGCCGCAATGGTGTGATGTTGATTACGGGTTTATATATCTTGTTTTTGCGTGTTTTGTTTCCCATTTTCTGAGGAAAGTTCATATTAGTGCGTGGGTTGATTAGTCCTTTCCAAAGTTTGTTTTCCTTATGTATCACTTTCGAGTCGATATCTTGTTGGCACATTGTGGCATCATATGAGACTTTTGGCCGTGTCCGGGGTGGCTTATTGCCGGAGCAGCTCGTACTGGGTGAGACAAGATTATTGGATCTAGGATAAGTGCAATCAGATTACATGAAGTGTATTAAAGAGCAAATACCATTATTTGGTTTAGAATGAGGTGATGGCTCTTGTCAGGAGTATAGACTCAATGATTTGTTAACTCGGCAGTTGGTAATGAAATTCTACATCTCTTTCGTCGTGGAGGTCATGAAAAAGTGGGGGCAAGATGTATATAGGTCATGAGATGCATTGGGAGCATCAGGTTCATGGGATTTCGGCTATTGTATCAATTGATGTTGTTATGGTCATGTGAAATATGTAGTGCGTGGTGTGAATTTGGAGGGTTCTGGATGCTGGAATTTGGTTCTAAGACTTATTTGGCTAAAGGAAAGAGGGTATCTTCAGATATGATCGAGCTAGTGTGCTCAACTGATTGTGGTAGCACGGGTAGGTGCATGAGGTGTTAAACAGTGATTTTAGACCATTCCAACGCAGTTCTTAGTACGTTCGAGGACGAACATATGTTTAAGTGGGTGTTACACACCGTAAGTTTAACAAACATCATACTGTTTATATATATATATATATATATATATATGTGTGTGTGTGTGTGTGTGGTATATTGAGTAGAACATTTTTGTAAAAGAGAAAAAAAAAAGGTTTGAAAAATATGATTTTATATAGTTATTAATATTACTACTTTCGAATATGTTTTAAATTAT
>ML324179.1:0-28724 GCA_005239505.1 Nicotiana paniculata
CAAACAACTACCTAAATATGCACTCTCTCTCAAGTAGATACATAATAAATAGGCACAGCTAATTGATGGCCATTCAATTAACTACAACAAGAACGTAGTTGAACAAATAAAGATTAATCAACCCATCGGAACTCTATTAATAACACAATAAGTTCATCCTCCAACGGGTTCTACCAAAACCCGAGATTAAAGAAGGTATCTAAACATGTTCAAAAGAATCAACTCTAAAATAACTTGCCTAATGAAACTACAAAGTAATGAAGAAAATCTGTACAAATTGATGTCTTGCCGTCCGTCTCTTCGAATCCTTCGAATCCTCCCCATTCTTCTAAGTTGTGTTTTTGGGGTCTATTTATATGTTTAGGACAAACGCTAAACGTGTAGGAGACTTCTATTCCAANAGCCAGGCTGGGTCAGACGTTTGGGCTCTGCCGCCCGGCTATATCCCGGTGCACTCCTCCTCGCCTCTTGAGCGTATTTTCAATGTATTTGCATCCATTTAGCTCGGTTTCCATCTCCAATTCACCTACACATGAAATAGAGTCTATTATGCACACAAAAAGTGTATTTTTATCATTAACGCACATGAAATGTAAGGCATATAACATGTTAAACCATGAATTCTACCCTCGCATCAATGGACGTGCCGCCTATGCATCCCGGACCTGTCTCCGATGAGCTATTAGTGTTACAGGGCGATCATAGGTCCGCCTACGTATGGGAATGAGAGCTATTGGCCCAGACTCTCCGCTCTAGGAGAGTGGACGACTTGTGGGATCTTATAAAGGACAAAGTTCTCCATCCCCATGTAGTCCAACGCCTGCGGGATACGGGCTTCTACAGGATTTTTGATATCGAGCGACTGTAGCTCGACTGGTCTTTGATCACGGCCCTGATAGAGCGGTGGCGACCATAGACACACACTTCCCGCCTGCCCATTGGAGAGGCCACCATCACGCTGCAGGACGTGGAAGTTTTATATGGGCTGCCCGTTGATGGACTGCCCATTGCATTGCCTCAGGGCATGAGAGAGATGACGCGTGGCCAGTATTTGGACATGTTGCAGCAGTTCATTGGCTTCAAGCCACATGATGAGATTGCATACTCAGGGTCCAGTCGCATGAGTTTGACAACTATTAGACAACATTTGGAGATATTGCACCCCGACATCACCGGCGAGACAGATGATCTACATATTCACTAGTATACGTGGTTGTTGTTTCTCCTTCTGTTTGGTGAGGTCTTGTTCCCCAACACTTCGGGGAACCTAGTCAGCTTGTGATTCCTTTATCATCTTCAGCTGCTAGATGATTTACCCCAGTACACCTGGGATGCTGCTGTTCTCACCTACATATGCAGGCATCTGTGTCGGGCGAGCATGGGCATCCAACATGACGTATGTGGATTTTCTTCTACAGGTGACAACATACTTGAATACCTCTGTTCATTCCTTCCAATTCTATCTAGTCAAAATTTATCTTAAACTTTACGTAAACTTTGTGTGTTAGGTTTGGGCCTGGTAGCGATTCCTGCAGTTGCAACCACCTCTACCACCATTACCTCCGGATGTACCACCTCCATTTCTCCCTCTAGCTAGGAGGTGGGTTTTCCGGCATGGATATATACGAGATTACGATGCTCTGCATAACCCTTTGTAAGGATGTGTTGGATATGTTGGAGGGCGCATAGGTAAATGTGTACCTAAACTTACTTGGTATAGCTTCAAATGTGCTGCGCATACTCAAGTTTTCTGTTGTTATTTGATAGTTCATCTGGACACCATACAACGATGACTTGATAGGTGGACTGCCTGATTATTGCTCGATCGACCGACTAATTTGGAGCACTTCCGTCCCGCTGATGTACCTCGATATTGTGGAGTGTCATGCCACGGAGCGGGTACTTTGACAGTTTGGCTGTCTACAGTATATACCGAGGGGGCCTATATGGGAGGCTACACATTATCAGCGGGATGATCGTTCCAGGGTGGACGACGCATATGTAGCATGGCTAGAGGCGCAGGTCCATACTTGGGACCAGCGAGCTGACCTGATTTTGCCTCCCCCTTCACAAATCCAGATGGAGACTATTCAACTCTATATGACCTGGTACGACCGCGTTACTCGACTTTTTTTCGGGTCCCATTCATCAAGCTGGTGGTCGGTACGTTCCATACGTCGGGCGGCACGAGGCCCTGGTATGTTTCTATTATTATTAATAATATAAATGCAACTTAGTGTAATATATGTAGTTTATATTTTATACATTGTGCAGGCTATTGGCCTACATATAGTCTACCATATAGGACTGCAGATGCAGTAGTATGCCGGCGAGAGAGCGGACGCTTTACACGATTACGGGCGGCATCTTGGAGAGGTGGCCTTCCCGCACATTGCAACGAGCTTGAGAGGACCAGCTCTTGGGACACGACCCTGCTTATTTGGAGCCAGAGGAGTACCAGAGAGGCAGGGGTGTCGCACGAGGTAAGGGTGCTCGACGAGGCAGGGGTGCCCCTCGAGGTGGGGGTGCCCCACGAGGAAGGGTTGCCCCTCGAGGCAGGGTTTCCCATCGAGGTGGGGGTGCCCCTCGAGGCAGGGTTTCCCATCGAGGTGGGGGTGCCCCACGAGGCGGGGGTGTCGCACGGGGTCATAGTGAGCAGCGAGAAGGTTGTCCCCAGCAAGGGGGCGTTGAGGGCCCTGTTGATGATGTTGATGATGATCTGTCGGGTGACCTACATGAGCCGGACGAGTATCCCAGCAGCATGCCGTCATACAGCCTTGGGATGCAGCTCACTCCAGGGACTTCGCAGGTTACCCCGTCAGGTCCATTATTGATCATAGGCACGAACCTTACCGGAGAGGATTGGGATGCATACTTCCCAGGCCCATCAACCGTTTCTGAGGATCTGCTGACCCGAGATTTGAATAGTGGACACCGGCTGAGTTATGGCTCATCATCACAGGCGCATGTTTGGTTTTATTAGTATTAAATTTAAATTTATTTTACTTTTCTCATATTCCATAACTTTATTAATTTTCTTATTAAGGCTTCATCCCCGCCCGTCACGGAGGCCCCTTCGAGCATTGCTGACATGGCTGCGATGGATGATTATATTCAGGAGCCCGACAAAACCATGGTAAGACAATTTAAATTGTTGTGACTTAATATATACTTTCCTATACTGAGCGGACTTATTCTTCTGTAGGTTTCTACTGGACAGACGGACCCTTCTATCGATCCTTCCAGTACCACTGATGATCATGCTATAGCTCATCCTGCTATAAAGAGGCAACGTGATGAGGATGATCCTGATAGCGTAGCCGGGAGAGATGGGATGCGCATCAGGCCCCCAACTGCGTTGAAGCACATAGGATTTGGGACAAATTGATTTTTTTTTTTTGTATTTTATGTAAATAATAACAACAATTTTTATGTTTGTATTCAAAATTCCCCATCTTTTTCCATCATCTGCATGCAAAGTCTATTTGTGAAGCTCATTTCGCACCAATCAATGAAAGGCTCTCTCGTCTTCCTTCCTGATAGATTCCATGTGCCTCTAGAATTTATGCTCTTGTTTGTCTGTTGCTACCATCCACATCAAATCATGTAGTTCCTTGTTGGGATGTGCTTTCTGGAAATTGGCGTTAAAGTGCCTCACACAGTAACGGTGATAGGCATAAGGTTCTTGCCATGCAGGCAAGTTCTCTACAGAACTTAATATACTACCATGCCGATCAGATATTAGACAAATACCACAATGCTGTTTGACAATGTGCTCTTTCAAGTGGTTCAAAAACAACGTCCACAGATTTCATTGTCACAAACAGCAAAAGCTAGAGGAAATATTTGTCCATTAGCATCTACTGCAACGGCTATCAACAGCTTGGTATCATACTTTCCATAGACATAAGTGCTGTCTATGAATATTACCGGTCGACAATGCGAAAAACCATCAATTGATGGTTTAAATGCCCAGAACACGTAATTGAATATATATTCTGGTTTTTCCGGACTTTTCTCAAGCTTTCATTCAACAATCGTCCCGGGGTTAAAGTATTGCAGTGCGGCCATGTACCTGGGTAGAGCTGTAAATGACTTATCCTAGTTACCATAAACAATTTCAAACGCACGTTTGCGCCCGAGAAATGCATTTCTTTTGGTAATAGTATGGCATATTCCTGGTGGACTGATGTAATGCACTCTTTGATTTTATACCTTATGAACGCTTCAAGGTGTGGAATAAGGACAAGAGAAATCAAGTCAATATCCAAGTTGAAGTGATTCCCATTGAATGTATCCATTTCACATCTGTGGATGGGAATGTATTTACCCATTTTCCACAAACTTGTTTTCTTCTTGCTCGCACGCAGCATCCAATGACAACCTGTAAACCATCTGTGGCAAACAACCTTGTATACCTCCGGAGTTGACTCCCGTACGATCATCTCACGACACTCTTTTACGTTGTGCATTTTTGCCTCCCTGCTTATGCGCGCTTTATCAGGAAAAAGCATGCCCTTTGCCAGCACCGTTGGTCTAGAATCATCCCACATTGTTGTTCGAATTTCATCAAAATCCCTTCTGAGAGCATCCACATCTGGAATACCTGGCAATTTATCAAGGTAAGGAATCTTCCTTGAATAAAACGGCACTTGGGACTCGTACACTCTTGGTCTAACGGGGAGTGGAACATACTCCCTCGTCAAATCAGGTTCTTCATTGTCATCCTCTTTATCACCATCCTCACGAGGGAAAGGTGTGTCGTCTTCGGAATCATCGACATTGTTGTCATAACCACTGTTCTCTTCCTCACTTAGTGCATCTTCCAGATCCCGATTTAATATGCCGTCTTCGGGAAATTGAGTGAGGACAGGTGGTTCAACTTGCTCGTTTTCAGTGCACAAACAACAAAATACTAAGCTACTGAAATTAATAAATACTTTCCATATAGATGTATCACTTCACTTACAAGTCGTAATGTGATGGTATTCCATGATGGACATTTTCCTGTTGGTGATGACTTGTAAAATTCATATCTGGTCGGTAACCCCTGTGGAATATATGAGCGTTAATACAAATTCAATACAACAAAAATACACATCGCAACACAAAGGAAAATTGAAGTTTACCACTCGCCTTGTGGATTATGTAAAGCAGGAGAGAAATTATTTCCTTGCTGCTCATTCGTCGGTGGTGATAAGTTTAAATCAAGGCAAACTCTTTCATCTGGAACATGTCCGGCAAAAACTGCTCCAGAATAACCACCCGATGACTGGGGGTTATCCTATTATGCGCAACCTCATTATTGGGAATGCCTTCAACCTTGACGTACATTTCCAACATTTTTATTACAAGAAATTCCCGGTATTCATCCGGAGTCCTAAAAAATCCCTCAAAGTTTCATCATCGTCAATGTTAAACTCAGCGTAATAAGCAACCCCTTGCAGCGTGACGAAATACAGATATCTTTCGGTTACTTTAAGGCTCACCGAACGTTTCCTCACACTCATTTTATTACATAACAACGATACCAATCTATCGTACTCCATTGTAAGTGGCAATTTAACATGACACTGTGGAGATAAATTATAACTTCCATATTTATTCGCCACCACAACCTCAACCCCCCTCCCCCACTCCCCTAATATAATGAAACCCTTATTTCGTTCTTCAGACACTATGAAAAGAAGAAAAATTTTAATAGGAGTTACGAATATTTTTGAATGAATTTTTGTAAAATCCTAATGCCTTTTAATAAGGCAATGCCTAGCCCAGTGGGGGGGGGGGGTGAGCTGAATATTTTGAGATATAGTACTCTTTTAAAGGGAGCTATACCCATTTGAATTATTGTTATGTCAGTTAAACGCAGGAGACTTATTGGTGGGCCCACAACAGGTATAACGCAGTTTACATTGGCATTATATATATATATATATCGTTCTTTAGAAGAGCGTTATATATAAAAAGGTCACTCTTTTTTTTACACGCATTTATGTCACACTTGTCTAAAAAAACCACAAATGGGTTCTGGACTCCGTATAATTTACCTTACTCACTATTCCTTCTGCCCCAAAAGCGTCGCTCCCTCCATTTCAACTTAGATGCACATTTTATTCAACGAAAGTCAAATCGTGTGAAGTTTAATCAATATTTAAAATATATTTTGTTATCATATTGACATGAAAATATTACAACTTATTGTACTTTTTGTAGTTTTTAAATATCTAAAGTTTAATTTTAAAATACTAAGTTAAACTAATTTAGTTTAGTTTCGAAATTTAGTCAATTTGACTCTCGATAGGCAAAATAAGCCATCTAAATTGAAATAGAGGAATATATATACTTCACTGCCTTATCTTTCCTTCCCTTCCGCAAGTGTTACTTCAATCCCTGACTCGTTTGGATTTCTTCCAATTTCAAAAGGTGACTTCACCTTCTCAAATACCAAAAAAAAAAAAAAATTGTTATTATATTAGTATGTTTATTCATCCATAGTATAAGAAAAAGACAATATTTTTCCCCTAAAAATTCAATGTTGATACTTCTTGCTGCCCATATAGTGAATCTGTACTAGAAAATAAGGCCAGCTTTCAGTCCTACAAATTTTAATAATGAAGGTGACAATACATACATAACTACGGAAGGGATGAAAAAAATGTCATTAAGTTTGCCGTCTTTGTAAAAACATGTCACGTTAGGTTATAGTACATCCAACCTACCATTAGTTAAGATTTGTGTTTATGCTTCCCCTTTAGTCGACTTTAAAATGTGCAAATCCAAATTAATCGGAGTCCAATGTAAATATTATTACAAAACAATAATTACAAAATAAAATGCTTTTGAAAGGAAAAATAATGTGCCGGATGAAATACGTGGTAACGTTTTCCCTTTTAATAAACCTTATACAGAATCGAATTAGATAGAGCCGGATACTTTGGTTAAAAAAATTATGCATTTGAAAGGAAAATTACTGTACCACATGAAATTGCATATCTTCCATGAAATCCCATATTGAGGGGTAAAACGTTCCCTAACAAAAACAATTTCATACCCAAGGGCTCGAACCTGAAACCTTTGGTTAAGGATGAAAGAGTACTTATCACTCTACCACCATCTTTATTAGTTATCTTCCAGCTACTTCACTCGTATGTACTTGGGCTTGACAACTGCAAAATGACCCCAGCTCAAAAACTGTTGATAAGGCATATCATTATCACCTAGCACAATTGAATAGGTAGTAACTACGATATTTTTCACAATTTTCTTGCCGGACCCTAAAAGTATGTAACCTCTATTTATATCACTTGCTAACCAATTGGCAACTAAAGGTGTGACCTTAGTGGTCCATGACGTGGATTGAGAACCACGAGCCCCAGGTTAAAATTTCAATAACGGTAAAAATATTGTTCATTCCGTTTCAATTTATGTGAATTTGTTTGACTGGGCACGGAGTTTAAGAAAAAATGAAGACTTTTAGAATTTGTAGTCCTAAACAAGTCAAAAAAGAGCCAAGAGTATTTGTGTGGTTATAGAAGCTTCTCGTCAAGGGTAACATGGTAAATTTAAGCTAAATTTTTCCAAATTTAGAGGTCATTCTTTTTGGAACATACCAAAACAGAAATAGGTTCACATAAACTGGAACGGAGGGAGTAGGTGATTTCTTTCTATCTATCCAAACCTTGATGGATAGATCGAGTTATTCGATAATTGTACTTATGAAAGGTAATAACTATTCTGTAGAATTAATCGAGGTGCACGCAAATTTAGTCGAACACATAGTTACGGAAGAAAAACAGGACTATGACAAGTTACTAAATGGAAGGTGGGAGCACCAAACGTCTTAATTTTGCATGCCAACCACAACACCTGAAAAATGTTTGTTTCAAGAACAAGTGCGGTGACGCCATGCTACAACAGCATAATTACAGTGACTAGGGAGTGGAATTTATTAAGCTAACAATAAGCCAAAACTCCTCAACTACTGCTAATAATGAAACTACTGTTAGTACGGACTTAAAAAGTTTTAACACAGTGAGGAATCACAAACTCTTTTGTGCAAAATTCATCACTCACGGCTAGAGTGAGGATGGATACACTGTTGTAAAAAGGTGGATTTAGAATTTATATTTGACTGATTTAATTTTCTACGTAAAATAAGTAGATAATATTGATTAAGAACAACTTATAAAAAAATACTGTCTCGTGAAAAGTCATTGTCTTGAAAGCGATTTTGGCTCGGTACAATTCGTTAAGACCGATCGCTCCCCAAAGTTTCACAGCACCTCCAAACATGTGCACCCGTGATTGAAAGTTTAGAATTTGCACAAAACAATTGCTTGGATATCGGTTGAAGAAGAAGAGAGTTGAAAGTGTGTGTTTTCTGTGTTAGATAATTCACAAAGAAGACTGCCTTTTATTGGCAAAGTTGTTTGACTGTTACAGATGAAGGAATTAATACGTAGCTGTTACAGAAATTAAAATTTGTTATAAAATTAACCACAGCTGTTACAAGAATTAAAGACAGCTGTTACAGAAATTAAAGCATGATAGTTACAAAGAAATAAATGGAACATTATAAAATTCAATTCAAAAGAGAATGAATTTGGACATATATATTCTGGTAAGCTCAAAAAATAAAGAAATAATTTAAGTAAAACCAGATTTGGAATGGGCCTCACGTATATCTCACGCGCATGAGGGGAAAATCGACCCGTTTTGCCTTCAGGGCCAATTTTCCATGGGCGCGAAACCACTCTCTTTTACTAGCTCTTTACAAGCCCAACAAAGAGCAATTCAATATAAAGAGAAGGAAAAGCTTTCCACCACCAATGAGGGACACTTTATCTTTCACAAAAGACAAAGAAGTAAAGAAAAAAAAGGGACCACAAAGAAATCTTTGGCTTTGCATTAACAAGGTTAATAATACCAACAAACTTTAATCTACTACACTTTTACAATTATAGGTTCAAATTTATTTTTATTTTTTTTTAAATTCAGTAGTTCTCACATATATTTATACTCCATGTAGAAAACAAGACCAATCAAAGTGAGATTTGAGCTGCCAATTTCACTTGTAGAGGTGCACCCAATAACAATTGCACCATAATAGTTTTTGAGCATGAGTTCACGTACATATATTTAAGTAATTTTGAAAAATATAATATTCATACATATATCTCTCAACTTGGATATGCCTCGCTGACAGTCTCCTTGCCAGCTGCTTCATTAAATGAGGTAGCCAAATATTCAGCAACCCGACAATATTTTGAGTTGCCTTGGGGTTGGTAACACAAAATGGGACGACGAGAGTCTATTGGTAACTTGTCCACCTTACTAGCCACTTCATATTATGTTTAGGATGTTAGGAGTTGTCCTGATTTTATTCTTATCATATTTGATTTTCTTATTTCTAGAAGGAAAGGACAACATATTATCATAATTGGGTTTTCCTTGGCTAGCCCTTTTTGTTGTAGGAAAAAATTTGAACTTTTATAAATTAAAGATCATTCCTTCTCATTCAATAGCATCCACAATGTAGCTATATGGGTTTGAGAGTCTTGTTTAGGGGGAGAACTTTACGGGACAATTGTAGTGTGTCACTTGTGTTTGCCTCTTGGTGAGGTTGTTCTCTCGATATTTTGTACTCTCTTTTTATATAATGGATTGCTCATCTCCGTTATGGACGTAGGTCAATTGGCCGAACCACGTTAAATATTTGTGTCTCTTTTGGTAGATTTCTCTTTTACCGTATGATTTATCGTCATTCAAGGCTTGCTTTACTAGCTCCCGCGTGATACCTGCTTTTTTCGGTCTAAAAAGTGGTATCAGAGCGAGGTTCAAGATAGGTTCATCTTGGCGGGTTCAGTTCTAGCCGCAACCTATTTGACGATAATCAAGATTTTATTTGAGAAATTTGACCGGAGTGCTTACTCATGTAGAGACAAACTTTGTGATGGAGATTTGGAGATGCGAAATGTTGAAGGCTATGTGAAGAAAGTGGATCAGATTTATTTTGTCAGAAAATTCAGGTCAATGGAAAGAATTGTTAGGGGTTGTCTTGATTTTCTTCTTACCATGTTTGGTTTTCCTATTTCTAGAAGGAAAGGACAACATATTACCATAATTGGGTTTTCCTTGGCTAGTCCTTTTTGTTGTAGGAAAATGTTTGGCCTTCTATAAATTAAGGATCCTTCCTTCTCATTCAGTAGCATCCACAATGTAGCCATATGGGTTTGAGAGTCGTGTTTAGGGGAAGAACTTTACGGGACAAGTGTAGTGTGTCACTTGTGTTTGCCTCTTGGTGGGGTTGTTCTCTCGATATTTTGTACTCTTTTTTTATATAATGGATTGCTCATCTCCGTTATGGACATAGGTCAATTGGCCGAACCACGTTAAATGTTTGTGTCTCTTTTGGTAGATTTCTCTTTTACTGTATGATTTATCGTCGTTCAAGGTTTGCTTTACTAGCTCCTGCGTGACACTTGCTTTTTTCGGTCCTAACATAGGGGTGGAAAACAGGCGGGCAGGATCAATTATGGCAGGACAAAAAAGGCAATATAAAAACGGATAAATTATTCGACCCGAGCCATATTGAATATGGATGAAAATTAGTAAATCGACGAATAATATGGATAACTATATTATTTATGGCTTATTGAATATAATCACTTTTGGGAGACTTCCTAGTCTTGCTAAGGAACCCCCAATTTGAATCTTTTCAAATATAAAAGTTAAATTCATTGGTTATCTATTTTTTAAACGGATAAAGTAAATCTTATCCATATTTGACCTATTTAAAAAGTTCATTATCGAACCTATTTTGTAGCGAATAATATGAATGAATAACTATTTTTTTAATTTATTTTACCACCACTAATTGTGTTAATCTGTATTTTATATAAAGTTGATTTGCATCCTTATCTGTCTGTTAGCTAACAGATAAGCGTGATTAATGAAGCCCGCCAAGTAGTACCTCTACTCTATTAAACCTAGCTAAGGAGTGGATTACTACAGCATCTGCCTTTTTGGTTTCAGTTCTTCTCTTTCTTTTTCTTTTTTAACCTGGAAGCCAGGGTTTAGAGATTTTAGGTTATTAATGTTCGGGATCGAAAAAATATGGTGCATAAAAGAAATATATTAAAAACGACTATCATTTAAAGTGGTTAGGTCAATTGACCTATATATGATAAAACTAATATTAAAAAAAAAAATAGAAAAACTATTTATGAGAAAATCTCTCCCTATTGTTGTTGTTCTTGTTGTGAGAAGAAAACATTGGTGGAGCATTCATCCACAACATCATCATTAGAAGCTTTTGAAAACCGGATTACTACATGAAACCGTAGATCCTCCACCAACATACTCAGATGTTCTTGGCAAATACAAACACGCGCCACTGATAAACAATAAAAAAAGGCATACATCATTCACCTATAACAACATAAGCAGGACCACTCTGCTTTTCATAATTTCCTAGCAAAATCCTAATATTATGTGACATCCATGTAAAAGAACATGCAAGTTACAAAAAGTGCTACCACGAGAGTGGAGTTTGGTATGACTTGACAAGTTCAAAGGAGTAAATTGAAGCTGGGAGCAGCAAACCTGTTAAACTTTGGATACTCCCACAAAACCAAGAAAATCTTCTTTTTTTCTTCAAGATTTACAGGGTAATGGCATACTACAACAGCAGAATTCCAGGTCATGAAACACCGAATGGAACTTCTGAGCTGTCGATATTAACTTACAATAAAAGTTAAAAAAACTCAACTACTGCTAAACATGCAATTTGACAATATTAGGAGAGTAAGAGAAATCATAAGTAAGACTCTGAGGCATCACATGGCGATCATGTGCCAGATCCATCTTTCCCAGCCTCATTGCCGGCCGCTTCATTAAATGAGGCGGACAAATACTCAGCAAGGCTTTGCTGACGAGTAGATTTTAGTGGAGCATCTGGGATTTTAGCCTTTTTTGCGCTAATGGATTCTGGCAGCCAGGAAGATTTCTCAGATTCGGGGGTATCTAAATTGTTTGATGGAGCATTTAATGGCTTCCAGATAACTGGCTTCAACTCTTTCCATGGATCTTCTACCATTGACTTATTATAATACAAATCTGGTCTAGACTCCGCTGATGTGCATCCATGGGAACCTAATCCCCTCCTACCACGTTGAACCGAAACAGGACTTGAACTATTACCCCTCCATTGGCTCCTGCCTTGCGCCGAACCCTGGTAAGGGCTGCCTCTGTGCCCCGGACCTTGGTAAGGACTGCCTCTATATCCTGAACCTTGGTTAGGGCTGCCTCTATATCCTGAACCAGGATTACCCCTACCTTGTCCATAATGAAAACCAGGTCTTCCACCTTGATGAATGCCAGGACTGGCAAAGTTACCCCCTATTGAAGAATTAGGTGGAATGTAGTTGTTAGATGTGCCAAAAGAGCTATCCCATGCATTAGGGGAGCTTCTTTGTGGTTTGCCAAAAGGACTATTTTGCCCAGGGTTTCCAAGAGGATTAAAGGTATGATGGACTCCTTGTGACTGCGATCCTTGATCTATGGAATAGTTGCCTCGAGCAGTATAAATTGGAGACTGAGGGGTTCTTGGTCCTGAAAAAAATCATGAAACAAATGTATTTTTATACTACAATATGTGACGAAAAAACACAAAGAGACAATTCAACGTGATGGCATTAGCCAGAGCCAAGCTAATCAGAGCAAACTACTCCCACCATGATATCAATATTTCACATAACATACTATAGATATGGACAATAGGACGTATGAAAATCATCCCTTTATCAAATTGAAATCCCTAGTTGTCACTAATAGGCCGTATCGCATATGCATTAATCATGCAGCACACATCTATTATCCAATATGGCACTAGAAGTTAGACAGGTCCGGACAAGAAAACCTCTATCCATAAGAGACTGAAAGAATATAGAGCATCCCCGCATCTAATAATAATAATAGTATCGCATGCTAACACTATTTTACATTAGAGGCCTTTCACTACTATATGGCATATCTCTACATGATCATGGCTCATGAAGCAGCTTAACAGACAAACAAAAGTTCAGCTGCATTACAGCCTTGATCTCGGATGGGAACAATCTTTATCCATAGGCTAAACATTTGTTGTTTTTTTAACTGATCTCACCACACGCCTCTCATGAACCTTTTAAACTTTCTCCTCAATCTTACATGACACTAAAACCAAAGTATATATCCCACATAAACAAGATCAACAACTTCCAGAGGTTTAGCCAAAAGCTGGGCCAACAGCAATAAGTTTTAAGCCGGCGTTGAAATTTGTCCTAAATTAAAACGTGAAAACAACATAACTTTTTCCCTGATATGGAATAAAGTTGTTTGCAACTTAGCTAATTTCTCTTGTGTAAAATATTTCGTCTGTGCTTTGGCATATTGTAAAGCACTTTTTCCCAAACTGACACTTATCCCCTCCTTAGAACATCGCCTCCTTTCAAGTTTCAACCCAACGGGAAAAAAGAAACTGAAAAGTCATTTAAAAGACCTATTAAAATCTCAAATGAAGTATCTTTGATGAGCTTAGACAAGGTGATGCTTAAAGAGAAGAAGCGACGTGAAATGAGGGGTTATCATTTGATGCTCTAGAGAAATGTGGCTCTTCAAAAAATGGAATGCCGGGTGATCCCAACCAGAAGCACTCTATTACTTGATTCTCAATTTAAAAGATGAAAAGTAAAAGAGGAGAGGACAAATGACCTTCGCTATTTTAACTCATCTCCAGTTATGCTCATCATTCTCTTGGTTGTCCTTATCTTTTTGTTCTTCTCATTTTTGTAATGCATATTTTAAAACTATTTATGTTGTGCTGCTTTTGATCTACTTCTTACTTTTTTTCCGTTTCCTTAAAACCGATTACTCTGTAAAAAGTCCTTTTTCTTCTAGAATGCAAGTCCTCGTATATTTTTATAAGGTAAATAATTTTATTAATGTTGGGGTAACCCCCATATAGAAGTATCCCAAAAGGTAGAGAAACCTAGACTTTTAATACGGTACAAAAGTCGCCCACTCATCTATAAAACCAAGAGCTTCATGGGCATAGAAAAAAAAAAGCTAGAGAAACGAGACTACTCCTCACATGTACAAAATAACTCTCTACCCCTCCAAAAGCTCTCCTATTCCTCTCCTCCACACAACCCACATAAGATCTAGCCGGTCTTCTCTTCCTTCTCTTTAAGTTCCACCTATGCAAGTCCTCTTTTTCTAATACTTCTGATTCCAGTCTTCTCTTCTTTTTCTTTTTTTTATTTGATAAGGTAAAAGTTAATTAAAAAAGTACCAAGATGGCACAAAAAGATACAAAAAACATCCAAAATGCATCATCCAACTTCTATTCTACCCCTCCTAGCATGTCCGGGAACTCCATATACTGATCCAGATTTCCTAAGGAGCTACATTTACACCAATAATACAGATTACGAAGACATTTATTCTTAATTCTAATACTGTGATTTCTACGCCCTACAAATCAAGCTTTGTCCCTCTCCAGCCGTAATGTCCATATGATGCACAATGGAATGGTTCTCCAGATCTGCTATAGTCTTCTAGGTACTTTCTGATATTGCCAATTTTCTAATAAACCCCTTACTGTTTGAGGCATCACCCAAGAAACACCACAAATGCTTAAGAATAGATCATAAGGTGCTTCGATGAGGCAGTTTAGGTGCCGCACCAATGTCGACGCGACACTAGTGTGTGGGTATGGTATCCGTACAGAATCTGGTCTAACAATTTTCGGAACTTTCACCGCCCCGAAATCAGAACCAAACTAGCGTAAATTTGAAGAAAATAACCTATCTTATCTAGAAAATCAATCCTTTACTTATCTACAACTTGAGAATAAAAAAGAAGTCTATACAATACAAGCTAATACGAAAGTATTCCACAAAACTTTCTTAATTTAGAGATATTTTTATATTTTAAATTATTTTAGCTGGATCCTCGCACTCGTATCTGCACTAGGATTTGTAACACCGAATCTTAGAATTTACATCTCGAAGGATCCGATCTCTAGATCCACACCCGTGTCGGACACCCGCACACGTGTCCGAGCAACTTAGAATAGACCACAACACTGTCAAGATACTTTGCAATGGAGGAGAAAGGTTCATTGTTTCCTGTTCTTCTTCTTCACACATATCACATCTGTTACATAGACTGAAGCCTCTTTTCTGCAAGTTGTTTTGAGTCAAACAAACCTCCCACATTGCTTACCATCAAAGCATGCTACCTTCAATGGTGCTTTGGTTTTCCAAATCATTTTTCCGATTCCAGTCTTCTCTTTTACTTCTGTCCTCTTGTAGTACAACTACTGAAGTAATCAAATACTATGAAATTGAATGCTGAAATTTTTTTATGGTTGATTAATAAAAAATGGAAAAAAATAATTTGTGATTGAAATATCTTTTGGATTGTCTAGTTAAAATTATATTTTTACGATGATTTCTATGAGTTGGATTACTGCCGTCAATATTGTATATTGGACGCTAAGTAGTAACTGTACTTGCATTATTATTTTCCTTTTGAAAAAGGTAACAATTATATTCTTCAGCATCCAAAAAACGGGGCTGGTATCTAATATTTACAAGTACAAAAAACGGGGCTGGTACCCCAGTAACTATACTTGCATATTGATTATTACAATTACTAAATCCTTATCCATTTAGTCGTATTTTACTTTTCATAAGTTGTGACCTCACTTTTCGCTTCAAGCCTCACAGACCTCGTGCTTTTTTGCATTGTTTGCTCCTAAAAAACACAGAGCTAAGAATTAAAGGTTTGACAACTCTTTTAATCTGAAAATAATATTAAATCAACTATGCTTCAAAGCAATTCAGCAGAGGTACACCATATCTTATCTTCTAAGGCAAGATTACAAATTAGTATAGTCACACCAAATGTAATAATATCCACACAAAAAATACTTCACAAAACAACAACAACAACAACAACAACAACAACAACAAATTATAATCCCACACGTGGGGTCTGGGGAGGGTAGGATTTTAAAGTGATGGGTGCTCGCCCATAAAAAATCGGAAAGAAGAGGAAAAGGTAGTTTAGTTATGGGTGCTCACTCTATATTTATCTAACAATTTTTGTAATTGTCTATGCAAATTTACTAAACCCGGTTAAAAATAATGGGTGCTCATCACATTATATGTACATCCGCTAGCCTTACCCCTACCTGGGAGGGCAGAGAGACCATTTCCGATATACCCTCAGCACAAAACAACAATAACAAACAACAAAATCATCCATCCACATATTTTTTTAGGACATTAAAGTATAAAATAAACTAAAAAAAAAAAGAACATGGTACTTACTTGGAGGGGTGTAACATGGTTGAGAAACATGAGGGCTGACGTTATTCCTCTTTTTGTTAGCAGAAAAAGCAGCCATGGGGTCAGTGTAATAATCAAATCTTGGGGCAGCATGATATTCAGCCTGTCCTGAAGGAGATTCCATTAAAGGGTTGCTAAGACCTTGTAATTGATTCTGAGTTTCATTGTAATTTCCACTTTGTGAAGCTTCCATTCTCATAGCTTTTAGTCTTTCCTTTCTCTTTTCTGACTCCTCCTCCATTATCTAATATATCAAGATTCAATATTCAATCTTTATGGTTGGTTTGGGGGGTTTTGGCTTCTGTGATTTTTGTAATTGTAGGTCAAATTGAGACAGATTTCTAATTCTTCAATCCCTAGTTTTACAATCTTTCAGATGCCATTTTTATCCTTTAAGGTAAATGGCGAATATGCCACCACGTTCATGCTGAGATGCTCAAAAGTTTGATGGGTATTTCTGGAATTAAAATCAGGAACCTTTTTTTAAAAGGCCAAACCC
This sequence comes from Nicotiana paniculata, assembly GCA_005239505.1. Lineage (NCBI taxonomy): Eukaryota > Viridiplantae > Streptophyta > Magnoliopsida > Solanales > Solanaceae > Nicotiana > Nicotiana paniculata. The sequence goes on from ML324179.1 coordinate 16,897, forward strand.
ATAAGCGGCCCCTTTAAGTTGGCCCGGCTTTTCATTTTGGCACCTCAACTCCGGCCTGTTCCATTTTGACACTTGAATCCCTTACCTCATGTGCCATTTAAACACAAAAGACTGACTTGTGCTTTTGACTAAGGCGCGTGTTCATAACCGCTGCCAACGTGTAAAGCTAACCAGTTATTGACTGCCATTTGGATTAATTATCCAAGTAATTCACTCCCACTAATTCTCAACTTGTGCCCGTTAAAAAAATTCGGACCCGTTAAATAAACCCCACACCCGATAAAAAATAATCCACAGTAAATAAACCTTTCATTTTTTTACCTAATTCCATATTCTTCATCGTTCTTCTCTCCCGTTAACCAAATTCACTAGCCCTAGAATTCTTACAGGAGATTAAGCCATGAAATATTTGTGTTGCTCATTTAGTTTGAAGGCAGGATAATCGAAATTTCAGTCTTGCTCCTTTCGAAACTTCCTCAAGTTCTTACAGTGGTTCGATTCTTACTGTGTAACGGTTGTTACAGTGTTGGTCGTTCAAGTTTGTGCTTTAAATTTCTGGTAAGTGTCGATTTACCTTCTTTAATATTGCTTTTGTAGTTTATTCTGGGATGGGTTTGTTATAATGATGTTTTTGATATTTTCAGAGGAAATTTAGGGTTTTCATTTTCTATATCAAATACTGACTTTTGTCTTTCTTTTCATTTTCCTTTTCATTGTAGGTAAAATTGAAGACATGTCAGAATATATTCTTTTTCGTTTTCACCACGGTGGAGTTTTTGTTGAGGCTCCTGTCGCCAAATACCTTGGTGAAAGTGAGGTAAAAGAATTTTCTATAGACAAGGACCATTTATCGTTGTTTGAGCTTGAGTATTATACTAGAAGTATGGGGTATATTTCTGTTAGGGGCTTTTATATATTTAACCCTAGGTCAGAAAAGTTTGTACTAATTGGAAATGATGAACCATTGTATAATATTAGTTGTCATTGTAAAGAGATGGTATTAGACTTAATTTTTATCATCTTATTGATGACCCTCTTGTGGAGGTGGTCCCAACTGCTCTTATTTGTGAGTCTAGGGCAACTTTAGATGGTGATTTAGCTGGTATAAATGCTGAAAACTATGTTGAACCTTCTGTGGAGGCTGTAGTAAATACAACTACAGAAAACACTCAAGCTTAAAATGGTGATTTTGATGTTGCTGGTGAAAATGGTGAGACTGATTTTGATGCTGCTGGTAAAAATACATATATGAATTTATCAAATTGTTCTCTAGTGACAGTGATTTAGATGATATACCTGAACATGATGATAGTGAGTTAGATGAGGATTTAATAGAAATAAGGAGAGAAAGAAGGAGGAAGATTTTGGAGAAAGAAAAGGTGAAAGAAAAGCTTAAGAAGAATAGGAAGAAACCTACTCCAACTGAGGAGATTGAGCTAGGGGAAGCTGGAGCAGACATAGGTTTTGATGATATTGAAAGGCCAAGCAAGAGAGACAACTATGCTGGAAAATTGGAGGGGGGGAGGGGGAGGATTACTATGGTAGTAGTGATATAGGAAGTGATGATAGTCAAGATGAGCTAGATGTGCTAGCTGAACCGGTGTTGACTTACCAGCTAGAAGGAGGATTAAGAAGCTCAAGTATGACCCAGACTATTGGTTGGCTATTTTTGAACTTGGTATGGTCTTTGAAGGTGTTCTTGAGTTTAGGAAAGCTATTCAATCTTATGTTGTTGAAAACAAAGTTCAGCTAATACTTAAGCCTAATGAGAAACATAGAGTCAGAGCTAAGTGCAAAGTAAGGATTTGTGTAAATGGGAGCTATATGCAAGTACTGATAGAGATTCTGGGAATTTTATGGTAAAAAAGTATCATCCATGGCATAAGTGTACCACAAAAAACAAAATAAATTGTGCACTTCTAAGTATATTGCTCATAAATTTAAGGATAGAATTGTGTCACAACCAAACATTAAATTGTGGTAAATTCAAGATTGGGTTAAGAAGAAGTTGGGTTTGTATATTGGAAGGACTATATCATACATCGCTAAGTCTATTGTAATGCAGGAGTTCATGGGGGACTGGAAACTTGAATTTTCCAGGTTAGCTGACTATGCTGACATTATTAGGAGGACAAATCCAGGGAATTCTTGTTGGATTAGAACTGATAGTGAAACTACACCAGGGAAGCACTTATTTGTGTACTTTTATGTATGTTTTAATGCTCTTAAAAGGGGATGGTTAGAAGGGTGTAAGAAGATCATTGGTCTTGATGGATGCTTCTTGAAGGGGTTATGTAAAGGTGAATTGTTGGTAGCTATTGGAAAAAATGGGAACAATCAAATGTTTCCAATATCATGGGCAGTTGCCGACCAAGAGACAAAATATTCCTGGACTTGGTTCATACAATATTTGGATGCTGACTTGGAGCTAGGAAATGGAACAAACTTAACAGTAATGTCAGATAGTCAAAAGGTATATTTTGTTAATTACTTAAAAGTAATTTTATTTACTTATTTTGTTGATTACTTAACTGTATTTTTTGTTGCATGATCCCAGCAATTGAGGACTGTTTGCCCATGGCAGAGCACAGAATGTGTGCCAGGCATATATGGTCCAACTGGGCTAAAAAATGGAAAGGTGAAGAAAGAAGGATGCAATTCTGGAGATGTTCCAAGTCATCATTTGTTGTCCAATTTAAAGATGAGCTTGCAAGGTTGTCAATGCTAGGGAGAAACATATGTGAGGATGCTTTAGATTACAACAAAGAGGTATGGGTAAGGGCTTATTTCAGTGATGTGTCTAAGTGTGATGTTGAAAATAATATGTGTGAAACATTTAATTCTTGGATAGTAGGACCTAAGCATAAGTCAATTATATCTATGTTAGAAGAAATAAGGTGCAAAATCATGACTAGGCATGTTGATATGAGGAGATTTTCTGAGACATGGATAAAAAATATATCCCCAATAGCAAGAATGACATTAGAAGAAAATAAAGATGCCTCTAGGAGGTGTAAAGTGCTTTGGAATGTGGATGATGGATTTGAGATTAGTGATGGTGATATTAAGCATGTTGTTGATCTAAGATTGAAGACTTGAACTTGTAGAACCTGGATGTTAAGAGGAATTCCTTGTCCTCATGTTGTCTGTGCATTATATCACATAGAACAAAATCTAGATGAGTTTGTTGAGCATTGGTACAGGAAAGTAACCTTCATGAAAGCTTACCAATATTCCATACAATCTATGCCCAATATGAAGATGTGGCCAGAATCAGAAAATCCTTCAATTGAGCCACATGAACCAAAACCAATGCAGGGAGACCTAAAAGGTGTAGGAGAAAGGCAAAGGATGAGCCAAGAAAAAAATTTGACAAGTTGACAAAGAAAGGAGTGAATATGACTTGCTCAAAATGTCACCAGTTGGGTCATAACAAATTTGCTTGCAAATCTGAGGTAACACATTTATTTTGAGTCCTTTTTAGCATTCTCTAATGCACACTAACTATTGTATATTCTTTTAGCCTTCAATGAGAGATACAACTCAAGCAAGTAATCCAACTCAAAGGAGTTAGCCAACTCAAAGGAGTCATCTTAGCATTCCATCTTCAATTTGTGAAGGCACATCTGCTATAAGAAGAAGTGGTCAAAATCAGTCTAGCACAAGAGGAAGAGGCAGAGGTCTAGGCCTAGAAATGAGATATTTTAGATCTGCTGCCGCTGCTATTGGAGGAAGGGGTGCTAGAAATGTAAGCTCAAACTTACAACAAGCACATGAAACTCAACAAGCAGCATGGTATAAAAGGCCTAGACAGACAGATTTTGGCATTTATCAAGACATAATGACTGGAAGAAGCATATTGAATGTAAGCTGGTGCGCCATTGCTAATTGTTTCTTTTATATATATATATCAATTGCTAATTTATTTATTTTGCAGCCTGGTGCCTCTTCTGAAAGAGTTATAGCATCTGGTACATTTAGAGATGCATCTGCAACAAACATTGATATTGGATTTAAGCCTAATGGTCTAAAATGGAAAGGAAAAAAAGCAGTTACAACATCCCAGCTTCAAAGGATGAGTGCAACCAGGAATTGAAGGACTTCAATTCAACCAATGGAGTGCAACCAGGAATCCCAACTTTAGAAGTCTTTTCTTTATGTCGTAGGACTAGTTATGTCAAGGTCTTTGAATATTTTGTTTAATATTTTTTGGTATTGGATATGTAAGAAAACAACCCCTTGTTTAAGGTTGGATATATGTTGCTTGGTATAGGATATATTTTGGATATGTTTAAGCAGTTGGTATTGGGTATTGTTGTTTCAGTTAGTAGAAATTCTGTTACAGTTACTGTTTCTGCAATTCAGAATTACAAATCTGTTTTTGTAAATTCTGTTTTTGGTTGTTTGTGTAAATCTGTATTGCTGCAATTTTGGTATTGCTATTTTTTTTATGTTTGTGTAAATCAGTTAGTTGGAAATTCTGTTTTTTGCTGTGTAAATGTTGTTTTTTGCTGTTTGTGTAAATCTGTTTTGTAAATTCTGTGAATTGAATATTGACAAGTTGGGACATGGAGAAATCAATCAGAGAAACTGTTCTTCTCACATTAGTCCTGATAGAGTCATACTAGCTCTCCAAATCTCTCAAGATATAATAATAGGCAAGCATTTAACAATGAAAGAAATGTTTGAATATGCAATGCCCAATAGAGCACACAAGACTCTCCATAGATCCTAAGCAAAGAGTTAAGAGATACCATTTGCAAAACAAATGAACCAAAACATCATTTCAATTTCATATCAAAGGAACAACCAAATCATTCACACTACCATAATCCACTTCTGAAAACATTCCATAGTCAGTACATAAAATCCACCAAAAAACTAACATTAACACTACCATCTTCAACAAAATGAAGGAACAACCAAACAATTCCATGCGATGAACACACCTACAAACACAAAAATCCACTTTTTCCTTGCCCGAGCCAATCTTTCATCATTTTCTTTGACCCTTTCTAGTAAACCGTTAATGGTCTTCTTCGCTTGATCGGAAAAATCTTCGTCATACCATCTAAAGTACTCGCAAGCACCTCGATCCTTCAAAATAAGATAAAATAAATTTTTTTAACAAGTTGAAACCAAGAATTTATCAGATTTAAGTGCAAATAGATTGCCGACTTACTTTGTCAAATTTACACTCATAAAATCGTCGACCTGGATTTCTAGGGGACCATGAAATTCTCAATTTTGCATTAAACCCACAAAAACATGTATTCAATCCTTTTTGAGAACTTTCTGCTCCTTCCGACATAGCTACAATGGCTATAGGATTCAAGCTAAAAATCACAGAAGAAGAAGAAGTCCAGAAGAAATTACTGAACAACAAGAGGAAGAAGGTTCACTTTTGAGAACTTTATGCTGCTTTCGACATAGCTACCATGGTATGGAGTTCAAGCTGAAAATCACTGAAGAAGAAGAAGTACGGAACAAATTACACAAGAAGAAGAAAAGAATAAGCTTTACTTTACTACTAATCTCAACTAAGCTTTAGAAAGATATATAAAAGAGCAGCCTTTACAATATTCATGGTGATGGATTAGGAATTTTTTAATCTGATAATGGAGAAAGTGAAGGAAGAAGTGGGGTTACGCTAAGCTCCTTGCTTCGTCGCTTCTGTTTTCAGTTATTCAAAGAATGATATTTTAAGCATCTCTATATGCCAGTCATCTATCTGCCCTGACAAGGAGGTCGACTTTGATATCTCACAAATTGAAGAGCTTATTTAGGATGGGTGGAACTACAACCCCTTGAGAGGGCTCCAACAGTAATAATAAATTTCATCGAAATTGGGTCTTTTCTGTCTCACGCGCGACTTGGGCGTCGACCTTCACTCGATGTGACATGTCAGTCTTTTTGTGTTTAAATGACACATGAGGTAAGGGGTTAAAGTGTCAAAATAGAACAGGCCGGAGTTGAGGTGCCAAAATGAAAAGCCGGGCCAACTTAAAGGGGCCGCTTATTGGTTTGGCCTTTTAAGAAAAAAATTCTCTAATTTTTTGGGTTTTTTCTCTTATATAGCTATTTCGAATTCCTTTAAATGTTGCATGGTACTATTTTTTTAAATGCACACTCCAATTATTATTATTTTTCTTGCTATTTAGGCTTTACGAAGGGTGCTTGAGGACATGACACTTGATATGAGGGTGTGGAGGTCGAGGATTAAGGTAGAAGCTTAGTAGGTAGTTTATAATGTTCACTCATATGCTTAGTAGCATGCATTTCCCTTCATATTCTTTGATTTTTATTACGTTATATGGTTTTGTTCTCCTCGGGTATTGTATTCCATGTTGTTATTATTGGATACTGTTTACTTTTCTTTTTCTCTTCCATCTTTCTTCTTTCCTTGCTTCTATCTTCTTCTTCTTGCCCTTCCTGAGCTGAGAGTCTATTGGAAACAACCTCTCTACCTGCATTAGGTAGGGGTTAGGTCTGCGTACAGACTACTCTCCCCAGACCCCACATGTTGGGATCAAACTGGGTATGTTGTTATTGTTGTTTTATCTCCGTATGACCTATAAGTATGTGTTCGAACGATGAAGGCAACAACTAATGATTTCATTAAGGTAGATTATTTACATCACACCTTTTAAGGTGCGACCTTTTTTCCGAACCTTGTGTGATGTTTTGTGCTCGGGCGGTCCTTTTTTAAATTTAGCATGTAGGATATATATATTCAACTAGCCCTCTCTTAACAATTATGTTTCTCCAATTCTTACTATATGCACAATTACCGATGACACTTGGCTTCCTAAATCCACCATAACATTTGCACATATCAAGAGCCATCTTTTAGTCGAAGGTTTTTACGTTCTTGTCACCGTAACAATCTGCTTAAAGACGAGAATACCTCCCTCCACAAGCTCTTTAGGGGCTCTTATTCTTGGACGAAAAAGGAGTTGGTTTTGTTACCGTTGGGTTATTTAAATATTAATAGCTTAATATAGGGTGGATGGAAAATAGAGGGAAAAATGAAATATTTGAGTTTCTTGTTTGTCCCATAAGGGAAGAGGTAAAAGTTTTTGATGCGTATATAACAAATTGCCCTTCTTCTAGCTCATAAAGATTTGGATTTGGATTTAGTCAAATGATCGATCGATTGATTAATTTTTGGACCAAATTTATTTGTTAATAGTAAATATTAACAGAAATGTTATTAAATATTTATTTTAATAACAAAATATTAATATTAAAATAAATATTAATATTAAATCCAAATTCAGTTATCCAATCTTCAGTTTTCTTTTTGTTTTACAGAAAATTAACTACCCTCTTCAATTTTCCCTCTTTATTGTTGAGTAAATAGCCAATTACGTCATGACATTTATTCTATGACCGTTTTGGAAAAACATGAATTCTGAAGTGTTGCACCTCTTTAGATTTCAGCCCAACTTTGGCTATAAATACAAGTTCATTCTCTCAGATTTTACATACTAATTTCTGAGTTCTCCTCCTTCCTTCTGCATATTTTTTAACTTCAAAGAAAGCAACAGTAAGTGTGATTTGCTACCGAACTTTGTGTTCGCTGAAACACTGGGGTTTGAAGTACCACTACACCAGTGTGTAATTCGTTCTATCCTGGGAGGAAATAATCCATAACATTGGATACTAGGAAGGGATTAAATTCCTTAAGGAAACACTGTGAATTCAGAGGGCTCGAATTAGTTTTTTATTTCGTTTACATTTCTGTTTATGTTATTTTATTTTCTCCAGAATTATTTTACAAATACAGATTACTAACAGTTACAAAGATAAAATTAAGATATGAAACATGTGCAGCTAACAATCTGCATAGTATTTAAAGTGGTACATAATACTACAGTACAATACTTTGAACTATGTTAGTCATATTTTATCTTTTTTTACAAATACTGGTTGATGTTTGGGATTTAATTTTATAATTTATGTTATTAATTATCATACATTTTGATGTAATAAATATTTTGTACTGACGTTTTCTTAATTGAGTTGATTTTGTGTAACATGAAGTAAAAAGAAAGTTATGCAAAGTGATATAGAAAACGATAAAGAAGAGCACGAAAGAAATGACGACGCAAGGTGCCGGAATTCCACCGTCCAGAATAATGCAAGGCTTTGAAACTTCATAACCCTAGACAGTGCCTGGCATTGTCTAGGGCGCCAAGAATGCTGCCTCTCATAGCGCTAGGCTGAGTAAATGTGGCGCCTCTAATGCCGCTAGGCGATGAAACTTTGGGCACCTCAGATGGCATTTCGCACTAATAGTCCTATCCGAGCCGGTTTCTTCTCCCCTTTTGTTCGGGACTTGGTTACGTCGTCTAGATTTTATCCTACCCTATAAATATTTTCTAAACTCGTTTTGAATGTGGGCTGGGCATATTTTGAAGAGCAAAGTGCCGCCGCAGAGGCCGAATTTTAATTTTTCTTTCACCAACCTTAGTAATTTCTATTATTCTTTGAATGATTTGTTGTTTGGCTACCATGTAATGTCTATTGGAGCTAAACTTCACGTTCTAAGGTTTTGGTTCTTTCATGACTATTGTTATTTGGATATTGATTTTTGTTTCTTAATTTATCGTATTGGTTTATTTATTCAATTCCACACTTAATTATTTGATTGCTCGATCACCACTTGAATACTATTTATAAATCTAGAATTAAACTCGAGAGTAAAAAATTTAGATTGTACAAAGAATTGAGTAGAGTGAGCGCTTGAACTGGGCATCGTGTAACATATTTGCGGTTAGGATAGACATACCTAATCATCTTGCTTGATTATTATATAGAAATTATGAATGCATTTTGTTATTTCTAACTCCATAAACATATAGACGTTAGGTCAGCTTGAATATGCAAGTAAGAGCACGACAGACTCTTATGAGCAATATTAACACTACCAACCAATAAATCAGATATATTAATGGGATTTTTTCCTTCCTATACCATATGTGAAACCTTATTACTAAAATGTGCATGGTTTGATATTTACCCACCCTGTTAATAGTTATTCTACAAAAAATATACCATTCATTAAATATCCTAATTGATATTTTGAAACGGAAGAGTGTGCGATATCCTCCTCCTCTTCTTCCAAACTCATTTTTCTGCCTTTTCTTTTAGCCATATATTCGAATTGTTCTTGTTCTTCTTCTTCTTCTTCTTCACACATAACTATTTCAGCCATAGATTCAAACTTATTTTTTCAGGCACTTTTCTGTCATCCTCACAAATCTATTTCTGCATTTTCAGCTATATTTTTGCCCTTGTTTTTCAAATTTAAACCCATTTCTCTGAAAGTCTGAATATGTCTTGTATTTACTTGATGAATATGCTTTTGTTGTTGTTATTAGTGTTTAGTGCCATTGTTCAACAATGTTCACATCTTTTGTGATCGTTCCACAGCCGATTTGAACCTCGATCTTGATTTTATATCGCCGTCATCGTTAACAGGGAAATGATTCTTATCATTGGCGATTTACATAAAGAGGCTTACGACAGTACCCCAGCTCGAAACTATCCAAATTTGTACTAACCAAAAGCAAATTTTGGTGGCAAAGTATCACGATCCTACAATCCCAATTATGCTACAATTGAATAGGAATTGGGATATTGAAATTCAATGTACCTAGTTTGTAGATATTTTGTAGATAAATTGTAGATTATTTGTATTCTGATTGTAGATGCTTTATTTTCTGTTTTCACAAATCAAAAACGACTAAAACTTTTTACAAATCTTCTGCAAAAAAATGCAATTATGTCGATAATCCCAATTATTCTACAATTGAATGGGAATTGTGATATTAAAATTCAATGTATCCAGTTTGTAGATGTTTTGTAGATAAATTGTAGATTATTTGTATTCTGATTGTAGATGCTTTGTTTTCTGTTTTCACAAATCAAAAATGACTAAAACTTTCTACAAATCTTCTGCAGAAAAACACAATTATGTCGAAAATCCCAATTATGCTACAATTGAATGAGAATTGGGATATTAAAATTCAATGTACCCAATTTGTAGATATTTTGTAGATAAATTGTAGATTATTTGTATTCTGATTGTAGATACTTTATTTTCTGTTTTCACAAATAAAAAACGACTAAAACTTCTACAAATCTTCTACAAAAAATGCAATTATGTCTAAAATCCCAATTATGCTACAATTGAATGGGAATTGGGGTATTAAAATTCAATGTACCCAATTTGTAGATATTTTGTAGATAAATTGTAGATTATTTGTATTCTGATTGTAGATGCTTTGTTTTCTGTTTTCACAAATCAAAAACGACTAAAACTTATATAAATCTTCTGCAACAAACGCAATTATGTCGAAAATCCCAATTATGCTACACTTGAAATGGGAATTGGGACGCAGAGAAAGACTATGCCTCTTATCTTCACTTGCATGAGCAACTTTTCCATTCTTTCCCTGTGAATGTGGTGATAATACACCCAAATCTTCACTTCCCTTGACTTGTCACACAATCAATTTTCAGGAGAACTTCCTGATTGTTGGATGAATATGAGTAATCTAGTTGTTCTTAATCTAGCCTATAACAATTTTTCTGGGAAACTTCCACAATCATTAGGTTCCTTGGAAAGTTTGAAGGCATTATACATACGCCAGAACAGTTTTAGCGGGATGTTGCTTAATAGATAAAGTGATGCCTTTTACTAACACTAACATAAATATATCAGACATTTTGCACTGTCAAATTAAGAACTAGAGACGGTTTTGAAGTGAGAGTTGCTATTTAGGACATCCAATTCCCAGTATAATTTTGAACGCATGCAAAGCATGTAATCTTAACCTCCAAGAAATTCAGTACCATAAATTCCATACACAAAGGTTGTCTTCGCTGTAAGAAGGGTTTAATCCATGATTTGCATATGCAGTGTCGGCTGTAGAGTCACTTTTACAACATCCTTAAGACGAAGGACCAAACAAGGGATATTGCAGAATATCAAAATCTACTTCGACACATTCAACTTAAGTAAATAAGACGCTATTCCACTTGCTAATTTACATATCTATTCATAATGGGATTTTGATACAGAAATCGTGTGTGTAGGAAGGAAACGTGGGTGAAAGTGAGGGAATTGGAGAGAGAAACGTGTGTGTGTGGGGGGGGGGGGGAGGAGTGAGATTAGAAATAATATATGGTACCATTAAATTAAGAGTGTAATTAATACCCTTAAAAACCATTAATGGTATATAATTGGTAATCTGGTATACTAAATATAATTATATCAAACCTTAAACAGTGAGGGTAATATAATTTCCTATATGGCATAGGAATGTAAAAATTCCTAAATTAATTAGTCAAATCAAGTGAATAATATAATAGAATTATTAAATAACCTGTAAACCTAGATCGCTTTTATCAAATTGATAATATAAAAATCTACTCTCTTTTTTGGTAAAGTAATCGCACTATGATTCAAAATTTTCTTTTGGTCAATTTTTGTTAGGCATTGAGTCTTGGGTGCTAAGATGTGTTCTTCTCTTCCTGTATCTGAACCTAGTTCTGTTTATGGATCTTAAGCTTAAATCACATTACTTAATTAAGTTCGTAGTAAATTTGCCCAGACTTCCGCCCAGTGCTTAAACCATTCAATGTAAGAAAAGAACCGAGCGAGTCATAAAATGAATTTATAGAAGTATCTTCACATAGTTAAATAGCTAAAATCTAACCTTACAAATTCTAATAAGGAATCAGAAAGATTTGATGCGGAAGACAAAGAACAATATTGGAGGAAAAACTGTTGCTCTTCTCATTAATTCCACAAGTAT
>ML324180.1:0-35805 GCA_005239505.1 Nicotiana paniculata
AAATAAATAATCCCATTTCGATTAATGTCACTTTAATTGGAAAAACTTTCATATCCCCCTCGGAAAAAAGGGAGGTGTGACAGCAATTTACTTAATTATTTATCCTATAGGCAGGATCTCTAAGTAAGGGCGATGAATGATGACATGTTGAAAGGAAAATAGTATATATGAGCCTAAGTAGCATGATATCTAATGCATGGCATGTTGTACCTAAACATGGCTGCTATTGTGCATAGAGAGAGTAAACCTAGGAAGCATGATTTCTACCCTTGATTACACTACACCATGCATATTACCCACCCATTTTCACTATCCGACCCCAGAGTCATTTTTACAAATTATTACAAACCTCTGAATATGAATTACTTAATTAAAAGGAAAAGAAGAAGTTAACTATAGGGAGCCTTCCATAGTAGGCCCAAGTTTCCAGATCCTCAAATGCCATTGGTTCACAACCCTTCACATGATCCAGGTGTGTCAAAGTTCCCTAAGGATCTCAAGGGATCCCGGGCAGTNCTGTGCCAAAGTTCAGAGGGAGCTCAAGGGTCCCAAGGCAATTCTCACAAAGAGGGGGCAGAACTTAAGGGGTATAAGAGTAGAGTGAGAGTGCTCGACATAGTTTTGAAAAGGTTAAGTAAGAAAACAGTTTTGAAAAGGGTAAGTAAGAAAACCGTTTTGAAGAGGGAAAATTGATTGAAATAGTTTTATAACAAATAAGTTTAACCACTAAAAGGACAGGAACACCAACAAGTTCAACATCACACAAAGGACCAGGAATAGTCCAACAATCACAAGCAGGGGTAATGGGATTTGAGGGACAAATACAGAGCATGTGAGGGCAAACATGTAGCAGGTACTACACAATCAGAAGTTCCTAAGGATTCAGGGGATTGGAGGATATAGTAGGGTATAGGATTATACTAACATAACATGACCAAATAGTTCAAGACAGTTGGATTTACCCTAATCAAACTAATGTACCAGACATAGGCATGAAGATTCACATAGAACATGTATCAAGTACATAAAGACATGTTGGTTATGACAAATAGAGTATAACTTATCATGTGAATGGAGTTCAGGATCCTAGTTACATGTTGAACAACAAAATAATAAGTAAAAGCAAATTAGAAACACAATGAATTGCAACAGTAGTAGAAACATGTTGGTTTGAGAACTGAAATCTGAATTAGAACATGTCAGTGAAGTGAACAAAGCAGTAACACAAAAAGGAAGTAGGAGATGCACAATAGTTAGCCTTGGCTTGCAGTCGGCTAACTTAGAATAGTAGTAACTAACACAGAAAAGAGAGAGAGCAGAGAGTTTTTAGTTGTGTGAGAGAGAGTTGAACTGATTAGTTCGTATGTTTGTGCTAATGAGAGGTAATGTATATATAGTTTTAAAACAGGTATGAAATAAGGTAGGAATCAAAGTTAACCCATAATTAAGGGACTGTGTATCAATCAGTATAAAATCAACACAGATATCCCTTAATTGAAGGGGTTAAGTTCAAACGGTAATATGCAGACAACAAATAAGGAAAGATACCATATGTGACTGAATATAACATATAAGGAAATAATTTAGCACAATACAAGCATGGGACATGAAATTGAGACTAGGTTCAGAATATTTCAATTAAGGAAATAACATAAGAATCCATGTGACAGCATAGCCGACCAAAATAAGGCAAGGGAATAGTTTAAAGGTTGAAAAATCAGTTAGGGAAATCATCACAAGAGAACAGTAAGAGATATCGATTACATGAAATTAGGGGTTTAAACAGGAGTAGTACTGATTAGGGGGAGATTATCACAAATCCCTGTGGATACACGGAATAAACACACAATAGGCAAGTAAACATCAGAGACTCAAGTAAAAGTCACATATAATCAGGGATTCAATACTAGCACACAGTAAATAATTAAAGGAATTAACAAACGAACATGATATACTAGGGAGAATCAGAAACCCTAATGATTATGGTAGCAAGAAATCAAAGTAGTAATAACTAGAGGGATTAAACAGGACGAACACAATATAAGTAGAAGAAACCAAAATCGAAAACCCTAATGAGCAAAATAAGGCAAAACTCATAGAAACCTTAAGATGTTCACGAGAAAGCAAGAGTTCATACAAATTAAACGAACATATCAGTCAAAAAAGAGACTCAGAATCTAAGAACCTAGGGTTTTCATCATAATAAGTCAAGCGAAAGGAAAACTTCAAATAAATTGTTAAAACATAGTCGGAATCATAGAATGATACTAAAAAGAAGAAGAAAAATCGTTTTGAAAAAGGGGTTATGAAACCCTAATTTTGAGATGAAGAAACACTTGGAAACAGTAAAGTTTTTTTTGAAGGAAACATATAAAAACTTCATAATATACACAGATCTATGACAGATCTAAAAGAATCAGGGAGTTTTAAGAGTTAGTGTTTCAAAGAGAACCCAGAAAGGATAAAAAAAAAATCCCAAAATATTACCGGTCTTAGCCGGAAAGTAATAGATCTTACTCGAACGGCCGGAGATGGCCGGAAAATGGCATGAAAGGCCATGGGTGGAAGTCGAACCGCTCCAGGTTCACTTGAAGACCTCAAGGTAGTGTCAAGCCGGCGTNATTTAAATAGGAAGGGGCTAATTATTAAATATCCAAATAAATAAATAAATAAATAATAAAAATAGCTAACAATTACATAAAATGAAAATAAGTCTAAATAGGTGAAATTAAGGTAATTAGCTAATATTAAAATATAAAATGGCTAATTAGTGATTTAAAATGGTATAAATGTACAATTAAGCTATAATTATAAAATTATTGTAATTATAGCAAAATAATGCCAAATTGGCTAATTTGTGAAATAATTAAATCCTAATAGGGTTAAAAATAATATATTAAGTCAAGAAATATTTTTGAAATCATTTGTAATGAAATTTATAATTAATTAGTAGAAATGAAAACACTGGGTGAATTAAAATAAATTAATAAAAATATGGTAAAATTATAGAAAAATACCGATTGTTATGGAAACGTGATTTTGAAGGTATATATGCAAGTTTAAGAATAACTTGAGGGAAAAATTGGGTATCAACAATGTGCAGAAGTGTAGTATCAGTACAACCGACTCCATGTACTGAGTAAGTAACAAACCTAACCTTAGGTTGAAAGAAATGACGAGCTATCACAAGGTCGGGTCCAATACCGGTATTCTACAACAGTTCATAACAGCATAATACAAGTACTGAAAGAGGTATTTCAAAAGTAAAATGTTCAACTCGTTCACAGTTCCAGAAAATAGGCATGCTTTTCAAATATCTTAGTGAAAATTCAATTCTTTTGCCGAAATGCCAAAAATACAGGTAAGTTTGAAAACTGTGATTTTTCCCAAAATCTTTTCAACAATAAGTAAGAAGTTTCATTTCCTTTCCAAATAACAAGTGCAATAAAAACACATCTCTATACACACATATCAATATGTGCAAAAAGTCATGAATGATGTGATACTATATAACATGAGGAAAAATGTATCTATATGCCTGCATGTCAAGTATGCATATCAAATGCGATGCAACTCGGTGATAAACCATATGCATGCTCTCAGAGTATCAATTCGCTCAGTCCTCACAGTCACTCACTCCTCCCAATCACTCGTCACTCGCACTCAGTAGGTACCTACGCTCACTAGGTGTGTGTACAGACTCCGGAGGGGCTCCTTCAGCCCAAGCACTATATCAAGCCAATCATGGCATAAATCAATGAAACATGTTGCGGTGTGCAGCCCGATCCCATAAAAAGCATGTTGCGGCATGCATCCCGATCCCATAAATATCCTCACAATCAGGCATTCGAATCAACATCCGCTTCTGCGCAACCGCGGGTGCGCAACCAAACACGCTTCTGCGCTAAATCTCGCTCGTGTGCCCAAGATCTTCGCTTCTACGGGGCCGTAGATGCGCCCATAATCTCGCTTCTGCGATCCATTCCACTCAGGACTTCCTTCGCTTTTGCGGTCAACTGTCCACATCTGCGTCCCTTCATCCGAATATGCGGAAACACCAGAACCAGCAGCCTTCAACAATGCAACATTGAAGAAAAATGATCTGAAATCCATCCAAAACATGTTCGAGCCCCTCAGGACCCCGTCCAATCATACCCACAAGTCACATAACGTAACACGAACCTACTCGAGGCTTCAAAACACACATAAAAACATCAAAACAACGAATTACACCTCAAATAGAAATCTATGAATTTTGAACTTTTAAATTTCCAAAACACGTGTCGAAACATATAAATCATCCCGGAATAAACCCAAATTTTCACACAAGTCCAGAATGACATGTCGAAGCTATTCAAATTCTCGGAACCACAATCCAAATCCGATATCCTCAAAGTCAATTTCCGATCAAAATTATGAACTTTTTAAGCCTTCAAATTTCTAATTTTTGCCAATTTGTGTCGAAACCTTCTAGAAACATCCAAATGCAAATCCAGACATACGCCCGAGTCCAAAATCACCATACTGACCTAACGGAACCATCAAAACTCCGTTCCGGGGTCAAATTCTTGAAAGTCAAACTTGGTCAACTCTTTCAACTTAAAGCTTCAACAATGAACTCATTCTTCCAAACCGATACCGAATAACCCAAAACCCACGATTCGCATAAGTCATAATACATCATACGGAGCTACTCATACCCTCAAACTACCGAGCGAAGTGCAAATGCTCAAAACGACCGGTCGGGTCATTACATCCTCCCCACTTAAACATATGTTCATCAAAACCATCAATCCGCTGCATAACCTTACCATGCACATACCCGGGAGTGATCCCACGTCACCCTATCCCATATAGGTCTGCTAACACAACATAACTGAAATTTCCTAATTCAACTTAGCCCATAGGCCTTAGAATCCAATTTCCAACATCCGGAATTTCCATAATATTAGAATCTTACATCAACACACTGTACAAGTCTGAATAAGCTGTATCAAGTCTTCACCATGAACCAAGATGTTATCGCATGATATACCTCAAAACTCAAATACTCATACCGATAATGCCTAATTACAGCAGTTGCTCAAAATAACCCAATGCCGATAATAAACCTCTTATTAAACAAAGCCTCGTTCTAACCCCTTCATTTACTGCCAATGGTGAAAGAAACACGCCGAACTCATAACCATTCCCCATATCAACAGGTTGTGGAGCTACCTCTCCCCCGACAAGAACTATAGCAGATTTCTAAGCCGACTTCCGATATTATCCTTCCAATATGCCACAATCAAATTCGATAGCACCCTAGAACAACTACCCTACTGAGACGCAACACCAATACTACGCAGAGCCAAAAAATGTGCAATCCATGCACCAATAAGCAACAGTCCAAATGTATTCAATCACTAGGAAGACTCAATCAAGAGAATCATCCCGCAAACTCAACGGGTACCACCACCGCAACATCTAAGAACCCATCACACACCGTGGAACCAAAACACGAATCTCACACAAAGGATCATACCTCAATACAACTCCACTACAATGCGTGACCCATCCAAACGCTAATCCATATTATATACCTTGAGCCACTCTACTCAAAATCAATAACCATGCGAAATTCGATATCAAGTACCCAAAGTGCATTACCATAACCACGGTGAAAACATCACACAACTCCACACAAAACCTGAAAGAGCATAACCAATACGCCATCAACCAAGCTATACCCGACACTCTTCTCGCTCAAATTCCGCTATAAGACCCCAATAGAACCGCACCATATGTGCATATAACCAACAAATGACAACTCCTCGTATCATAGAAGAGTAACTCACAGATCATTTCAGAACACGAATAAGCTCAACAACAACTGAATGGAACATCCCTCAACAATAGCAGTTCGGAGCCAACCAATCCGACTCGGTGTAGAATACACATCCTAATTGGGCCTACCAATGGACCTCCAAATCGACTCTGGTCACCCACAAATAGATAAATAACCCTTTGAAAGTCCACAATAACTGAATCATAACACACACTATCACCTAGCTAGCTTCGGCCACAACTTCACAGTCCACAACTATGAAACAATCTGCTCCGAGGACTCCTAGTCTCCAAATCCTTAGAGCACACGTATCATCATATCTGATCCCAAATCTGCCGCCAGAATGTCTAAAACATCTCTAATACACGATCATCATATAAGAAATACTCCAAAAATTCTTCCTTGCCACATGGCAAAATACGAATATCAGCAGTCGTTCAACTAGGAGAGTGCCGCAGTGTCAGTGAAGTATCCATAAATCAAACACATTGCCCTTTCTGAAATATATACCCTTTTCAAGCCACACCAAATAGTACCATCACTTACTTAGTCATACGAGACCGTCCATGCTGCCTACGAATTTATGACCTTCCCTCCAAAACTAAATGGTGACCTAGCACATGCAAATCTCATTCCCACACAACACACAACATCCATTATGCTATATGAGAAATACGAGAACTTCATTGTCCACTCCGGGTCACTAGCAACTACATACTCAATTAGCCAAAGACCTTCCATTTGATTTCATCCCGGAGATATCACAATACCCAACATGTTCCATGCCCCGATAGGAAATATACACCCCGAACCGTGGTAGATATCATCGAGAATCCTTCGGGACTCATTTACACATAATCAAGCTGTCAGAACCAAACCTCTCTAACTTAACCAGGCCACACAAGTCGCCAAAACCCAAGATCATTGCCACAAAACACCTATAGGGACTCACCACATCATAAGTACCCAAAGAACCAATCATACCCATCACCGTGCTGATCCAACCCCACTACCAAGCTGCCCTATTTCTCCAAGTCCTTTCCAAATTACCTTTCAATTGATACTTCTCCTTGTTAGAACTCCACGATCCTTAACCAAAATTCACCACACAGAGACCCTATTATAAAACCACAACGCCCTAAGGCCCATAAGGCGCCGACTTCCCTGTTAAGCGCCTCGAAGCACCACAACTGAGACACCCACTCCAAAGAGACCGTAAATGAACCTAAAATTGTTTCCTTCACCTTCTTGATACTGAAATGCATAATCCCCAATGCTATAAAAATGCCACAAGTCTCGACACCGTCCAATGCAACTCTCAGTTTCTAACCATATACAAATCCTAGAAACTCCAAATCTCTATATTTACATCGTGAATCCATTAGAACCATTCTTAAGAGTCATTTACTCTGCTCAAATCTCAATTAAACTGATCAAACGGACCGAACGACCTGTGCCCCATTTGCACACCAACACCCTAAGAAGTAATCCACACTTCTAAGCAACCGAGTAGATAATTACTCCATGCACACTACATCCTTTGTGAATAACAACTCAATAATCCCATGATTCAGATATACCCTTAAAGTGTAATACAACCCGTATCCAGAAATTCCCTTACTTGAGTCATCGTCAATCTCAACCCACTGCAGTCATAACTGATTCAACAGTATACCTCCAACCAAAACCAATACAACACCTAATCGTGCAATCAACTCATCGATAGCAGACTCCCCCACTTGGCTCAAATCCATGGATCAAAACACACAATAAGTCACAATGCCCATACTCTATTACTGCCTACCGTAGTGAGATTCAACTAAATCCTTCCTGAGCTCCTGTAACGCAAACCATCTAATACTTCAAATTATTTGCAAATCTTGCATTCACCCTTGTAGCAGTCAAGCCAACTCTCATAAGTGACCCGAACTCAAATTGCAACACATATGATTCACTAGTAAAGGAGAACTCGTTACAAAACAACATAAGGATCACACAACCTCAGGACACCCCGTAGGAGATAACTCCACCTTCTTAGCCTCAAACTGATATCTCTCTATACTCTTCCATAGTCATAACTATTGCGCAATCACATACTCTCCCCGAGTCTGAACTCATAACACAACATGAAGATCTATTTCACTCTACAACGGAACCGCATGAGAGGTCCTTCAACACACCCATAACTCGAGGCCATACGCCAAATCAAGACAGAAGTCAAACACCCAATAGTCCTTGCTACATCTCAAGTAAACTCTTCTTCTCACATTCGAACAATCTGAACACATCTCGAAATTAAATCATACTCACTACCTAGTCATCCAATCACAAATCCCATCAATAAGGACACCAATGGACATATAATTCCAAAAATCATGTGCTCACACAATCGAAATCTCCGTACTCAAGCCACAGACAAAACCCGGCCTCAAGTCCTCCAGACTAGCCCATCGTCAATATGCCAAAATCACATCTCGCACCTCGACCATGGAAATCACAAGCCGTCGATGCGCAGTTGATACCAAGCGCTCATGTGCGCACACGAATGGATGGAAGGAATTGAAAGAGTTACGCTTCAAGCTGAATCAATGTCGCACAATAAGGAAAGAAAGATGGGAATGTCCTGTAGCCTCTCGAAGATAGATATGGACGTCATCATACCAATCCGCAAGACTTTACTAGACACTTTCTCATGGCTTGTAGAACCTATGAACCTATAACTCTGATACCAATCTGTCACGATGTCTATTAAATATGTAGCTATGTATTATAATGAGTTTAAAGTGCACTTACTTATGATAAATATTGTGTATGATATAGTTATACCATGTAAAATTTTCAATTATTTATATTTGATCGCCGAAAAAATATATAAAAATTATATAAATATATAATTTTTAATTATTATTTTGAGAGCGAATATATAATGTCATTTTCCTTTTTAATTGCTAGCTGTAAATCAAAAAGGAATAAGTCAACAGCTCTTGCAATAGACTAGAAAATAAGACCTTTATATTGGCACTTATCCCTTTGACACAAAATGAGAAAAAGAAGTATGGGCACAATTGGACCATATTCTCATACACTTGCATGTGAAACTAAGAAAAAGTCCACTCCACTGTCCTATACTGAATCCGTGTTTTGTTTTCACCTTCAAGAAACGGTCAATTCCTCCAAACACCAAACAACAAATAGCTTAACTGCTTGGGAAACTCGACCTCACCCAGGCACCTACCCCACTCGGTTAGGTAAGAGGAAAAAGAAGCATACGCGCTCCGAAGAGTTAACTAAACTCAATATTTTTAACATAAAATTAAATAACTTAAATTTTAAACTCACAATTTCAAAAGTACAATAAATTCCAGTCTAAAAAGTTAACTTTGGAAATACAACTCATCAAATTTAAATCCTAATTTGCTTCTGAATTAGTTGTTTTTTGTTGCCAAAACCTTTTACATCTTCATGTAGCCTATACTTCACTCATGGCCTTAATTCAATATATGTGTGTCTATAAATATTCGGCTATTAACACATGATCAGTTAATCCCTAACAACTGATCGCCTTTTCCTTGGCAAGTTAATTCACTGTAACGTCTATACAATGGATAGTTTATTTTATACACCTAGAGTCTAGAGACTGCGTTAGATTTAGAAAAAAGAGATGGGGTAAGGTGTGTTCTAATTTCCTAAGCACTTGCTTTGAGTTTGATTCTTTCGCAAGGATTACATATTGCAATATCATTTAAGCAAAGTTGGCGAGGAGGGAAGAATGTTGAATTGTCATCAGCTAGGACAAAACAGAAAAAATGAATTTTATATCTTCCAAGGAACGACTAGACCTTAAGCACCATCCTTCATCAAGCACAAGTAAATGAATTTTACAACAATATTATGAGCTTTCTTTAACTCACACAAACAATATAATACCGACCAATCCAAACGTGCAGATCATTTTAACTCCACCTATTTCCTATCAATCAAATGGAGAGAAAGATCTATCTATATATTTCCATTTGGCCAGAAGAATCAGTTGATGTTCTTAATAGCCAAAGTCTGCAATCAGTCTAGGGTTATTGGCTTGTCGATATATTCGTTTCCAGCAGCAATCCTACCTGAGCCACGTCCAGTCATTTTACCAAAAGATCTCACTGCAGATAAGCCCTTAAAACTACTACTTCCCTCACTGAAGTTTCTTGACCTCCTAGACTTCCTAATCTTGGAGGAGTAGATATCATGGCTTGTGTCTTCATCCTTTTCAAACTTGATGACTTGCAATTGTACGATTGTACTACGGCAGAATGGACACAGAGGTTCGGTAGGACTAGTCGTAGTAGTATTAGGCTTGCTATGACAGCACAAGGCCAGTATGCAATGTGCACACATCTGGTGCCCGCAGTCCTGCACCTGAATCGTGCATAATTGATCAAAGCATATACAACAAACTTCTGTGTCACTCACCTGCAATTAGACACATAATTCCTAGTGAGTACCAAAGACTTGAAGCTATAAGCAGATAGCTCTAAGCTAAAACTAGCTTAGCAGCTAACCAAAGAGTATACTACAGAGAAAAATAAGAAATGCCTTCGCGTTTAAGACATGCACACAATAGTTTGACATTTTGAAATTAATTCAACACACTTGAGTAATTCATAGATTTATGAGAGGTAATTACCTCAGAGATATTATCATCCATCCCATCATCAGAACTGATTGCAGAATAAGCTGTTCCTTTTAGGATATTCTTTTCCCTCTCCTTGTTAGCCTCCATCAGGGCGCGTTCTAGCAAAGACTTTGCCTCTTCATTGAGCTCACTGACGAACTTCAATGACGATGGCCAGACAAGAGGCTCTGCGGATGAAGGATTCAGCAAAACCGCGCACGCACCATGTTTGTATCTTAAAGCAACTGTGAATGGAATTCTCCTGTACCACAATCATTACATGGCATATTTAGATAACCAACAAAATGAACTATGGTGGAGTCACCCAAAGATTCTATTCAGATTCACTATTATTAAGCCAGATCAACTCAGAATAAATTGAACAACAGGGAAATTTACTCGTTAATCAAGGTTCAGGACTCTAAACTTTGTTTAATAAAAATAGAAAAGATCAACAGAGAAAAAGAAAGATACCCCGAATCATCTCTGTGTAATCGATCTGCTCCCCAGGCTAACAATTCGCGGATGCAATCAAGAGAACCAGCTCTTGCAGCCAAGTGAAGTGGTGAGCTACCCGGGAAACTGTTTTTATGTTTGAACAGATTTTTTTTAAAAAAAAACATAGCTAAAAGTATAAAATCCAAGCTAAAAAAGCACAATTCACTAAGAATAAAAAGGAAAATGAAATCTTGGACAGGATGATTACCCGTATCCACCAGTTGAAGCATAGACCAAAGCACCATTGTCCAGTAAAATATGAACACATTGAGGCCGTCTTTGACGGGCTGCTAAGTGCAATGGTGTTGCTCCCTTACCATCTTTAACGTTCACAAACCGGGCATATCCCCTAAAAGTTTAATTCCAATACAGCAACTTAGAACAATCAATAGAATATACAACGTAAAAAAAAAAAAAGTGAATTCTCAAAGAGGCTTTTACCAGGAAGATGCAACGTGAGATGTCCGAGCAGCAGAAAGAATTGTTTTGAGACAATCAGAGTGACCATAATAGGCAGCATAGTGTAAGCATGTTCTTCCATTAAGCGAATCAAACATCAAAATCTGATCATTATATTCACAATTAGGCCCATGAATTTTCAAAAGATACTTCACTTATATAATAGAGAGAAGAGGTTGTTCTTGCCAAGATAAATTTGCAAAAAATATAACAAGGGTCCTAAAATTAAAGAGTAAACAGATAAAAAAAAAAGAGAGGGTAGTATGGCATACATTAGCCCCTGCTTCAATAAGCTTTTGCACACAAGAGAGCTTCCCGTGCATGGCTGCCAGCATCAATGGAGTCTAACGCAATAAACAGCAAAATCAGGAGAAATTCAAGAAATGCTTAAGAGCTGCTCAATGAAATCAGAAATCAGAAGACCCCATTTTTTTAAAGGAAAAAGGAAGAAGGAGAAGAGAAGAAGTGATCAATTCTAGAGCTCAAATTTTCGTCTTTTTCTTCCATCAATTAGAAATCAATCAAACAAATAATTAAGGAAGAAAAATGCAATAATTAATACCTGCTTATACCGATTCAATAGATCAGGATTGACGGACTGGTCTATAAGCATAGAAATAACCTGAAAGAACATCCAAACCCATTAATCGTACAATTAAGAACATAAAAGTTTCAACAAAAACATATCCCATAAAAAGGATTAAAACAAAACTTTTTCAAGAACCCACCTCAATCCGGCCATTGGCAGCAGCAATATGTAAAGCAGACTGGCGATCATAAATTGTAGAACGGTGAACAAGACGCGGGTTTCTCTCCATCAGAACCTTTACAGTCTCTAAATCACCACATTGAACAGCACTGAATAGTCCATGTTCATCACTTGCTCCACAACTGAGTCCCTGACCCATTCTTCTCTCACCCCTTCACTATCACTTTATAATAAAAATCTGAACTTTATTCTGCTTCGGGGGAAAAGGAGGATGCCACCGTGGACGGAGGTGGTGAACGGTGGTCGGTGGTGGTGGCAGAATTGGGAATTGTGAGAGTCTGCAGTTCTGCATATTTATGGAGTTCCAAGGAGAAAATGAGAGATGGGATGTGTGAGCATTGAAGTCTGAAGCTGCCCGCAAAAGCGACGGCGGGGAATAGCGGGCAGCTGAGAAGGTGAAATAGGAACAGTCAACGGGCAGCAGTCAGATTCTTTTCGGGCAATTGAATTGTTTGAATTTAAGTGAATCTATTTTTTTATTTATTCCGAAAAGAATAACCTATTTTTAAATATGAAAATAATTTAGTTTAAATATACAATTCTAATATTAATGAAAAACTTTTATAACTACACTTTTAAAAAAAATTATTTTTTCTTAAACTTCGTATCTAATCGAACAAGATCACCGCATAACAGCAATATCAATGGCGTTGTATTTATGGGAATGGGTCAGTCAACCTTTTTACTGTTACTGATTGGTCTCCTGCCAAAGTAATCAGGATTTCCACATTTAGAGAAAATTCCCGAAGGGCAAGATTGTCTCCGATCCATAATTCTTTGGTCGGGGAAATAAGAAATAAAAAAGAAAAAAATACAAGTACATTATAGAAGTCGTTTATTTTCTTACTAGACGGTGTTGTTGTTTTTTTTCTTCTTCTTATTTCTTTTCTTTTAATATTTTTTACTCTATTGCTAATTATATAATTTTTTATGTCTTTTGAAATAGAATAAAGAAAATAGACTTTTATGTAATAACGTATAAAACCACGATTATATGTATTGCTATTTATCTTTTGCACTATGTGCATTTTTAATTTTTTCGAAATCTTATTACTATACCAATCACTTTGAAACACTTGTCAAAATTTAATACTTTATTATACAACAATTAAATAATAATTCAAGTAGAATTTAAATTATTTCTATATAGGGTCTACACTTTTTTATTATAAAATGTTTTTGCATCACTAAGCCTTAAACGAATTAGTATAAAATAATAATTAAAAAGTCAGTTAAAAAATAAGTCATCATGTATTTTTCTGATTGTTTAAATTGAATGATATATAATTTTATTCTTCTAGTATTTTCAATTGTGTTAATGTATTACTTTTTTTATACTAATCAAAATTTGAATAATTACACATATTAATATTATTTTCAACTAGTTGATGAAAAGGTATTTTTGGTCATTTGAAATAATAATCGTGATTTTTAATTATTAAGAATTTTATTTGTATTTTGTCCAGTATGACATAATATTAAAAATAAATTAATCTCTTGATCACGCTAAATACTAATTAAATTGACCTTAAATTGAAATATTATAGTTCTTTCTAGTTTTATTTGATATGATTGATATACTATTTAGGGTATAATGCAATTTTTATCACAATAATAGTACTTGTTGAGATTTTTAAAAAATAATTAATTGTATATTTATGTATTTTGAAATTTATATATGTTGAATTCTTATTGAATAGAGTATCTACTCAACTAATTTCGATCATAGAGGGGGAAGTATAATCATGTATGACGATACTTCTCATACTTCGTAATATATAATAATTTTTAAAGGAAAAAAATTCCACAAATTAATTGTCTTTATTTTTACTTCATATATTCTCAACTCATATTTTAGAGAGAGGATACTTATTATACAATTTGAATAATTTTTTAATATTATATAATGAAAAAGGAAACTTAAAACTATATTTTATTCTTAAATATTTTTTTTCCGCATTTTATAAAGTATTCCAATTGAAATTGTAATTTAATGAGAACTTTGTATAAAATGATATCAATTGATAATGATATAATAACATTTCTAGAATAGTTAATAAATAAATAAATAAAATAATGTTTCTTAAGAAGATAAAAGAATTGTCATATATAAATGTATGTGACCTTAATATTTTAACTCAGGTGAACATTTGAATTATAAAATTATCAAAAAAGTAATTTTTCTAGTTGAAAGTACTTATTGAAAAAAATAATAATAACAATCAAGTAATGCATTTAATGAAGATAGTGAATGTTGAATGAAAAGTGGGGTCCACTTAAAAGAATTTAATAGTTTATGGCCATATATATATATGTAAAAAATATACTAACATATTTGAAATAATCATTATGCCCTTGGTCAGCCTCTCTTCTCTTCTGTATAATAGAAATTTTTGTTTCGTTTGAATATGTTTTGGTTAGTTTTTGTTCAAATATGTGTAGTTCACGCTTTTACATGATGAAATTTTTTATTTTCTTATGTAAAATTTATAAAGGGGCAAGGTGCTAATGTGGTGACTAGGAGTGGCCGATGCGGGTCGGGTCGGATATGATTCGGGTCGAAACGGGTAATGAAAAAAATGGATAAATTATCCGGCCCAATCCATATTTAACATGGGTAATAAACGGGTTAACCGGCGGATAAAATGAGTAACCATATTATCCATTCATGACTTCATATTAGCCTCAAGCCCTAATATGAATTTCTTACCCCTTGCAACAGAAGAACATTACTGAAATAATTTTTCAATAATTGTATTATCCATATTTTACTCATTGGTTACCCATTTGATTACTCATTTTTCTAATGGATAATATGAGTAATTAGCCATGTTCGACCTGGTTTTAAAAAATCAGTTATTCAATCCATTTTAATGGTTGAATTGGATGGATAACTATTATTTTTAACTATGTTGCCAGGTCTAATGGTGAGTGAAACCAATTTAACATTTCAATGATTCGTACTTTTAAGTAATTCCACATAATTTAATTATTGTAATTTGTCTTTTATAATTTTATCATTGTCGTCGACTTTAAAGCACATTGTCAAAATTTTGAAGTATATTTATCAGAATATACCCATATTTTGACAAGGAGGAAAATACAAATACGGTGAATGAGAAATAGAGGGAAAAATGAAATATTTGAGTAATATTTGTATTTTCCTCCTTGATTGTCCCATATAGGAAGAGGAAAAAGTTTTTGATGGTTATATAAATAATTACTCTTCTTCTAGTTCATAAAGAGTTGAGAAGAAGGCAAGCCTCGCGCCGTCGTTGTCGCTCGGCTTCGGCTTCGGCTTCGGATTTGGTCAAATGATCGATTGTTTAATTTTTGGATCAAATTTATTTGTTAATAGTAAAAATTAACAGAAATGTTATTAAATATTTGTTTTAATAACAAAATAATATTAATATTAAATCCAATTCAGTTATCCAATTTTCAATTTTATGTTTTTGTAACAGAAAATTCACTACCCTCTTCCATTTTTCCTCTTTATTATGGCATTTATGCTATGACCGTTTTGCAAAAACAGTCATCCTGAAGAGTTGCACCTCTTCAGATTTCGGCCCAACTTTGACTATAAATACAAGTCCATTTTCTCAGATTTTCCATACGAATTTTTGTTTTCTCCTCCTTTCTTCTGCATATTTTTAACCTCAAAGAAAGCAACAGTAAGTGTGATTTGCTACCGAACTTTGTGTTCGCTGAAACACTGGGATTTGAAGTACCACTACACCAATGTATAATTCGTTATATCTTCGGAGGAAATAATCCATAACTTTGGGTACTGGGAGAGGATTAAATTCCTTAAGAAAACACTGTGAATTCAGTGGGCTCGAATTGTTTTCATTGCGTTTACATTTCTGTTTAAATATTATTTTATTATCTCCAGAATTATTTTATAAATATAATTTACTAACAAAAATTAATCCGAAAGAAAGCAATTAGGAACGAGGAGCCCTATAATTAGAAGTAATGCATCTTTGCCAAAAGAAACCAAATTGAAATACCGTCTAGCTTCAACATAGAGGAGGGAAGATTTTAGATGTTTCTTAACTCTTTTTCTTTTTTTGGTAAATATATTTCTCAAACTTGAAGAAAAGATATTCCATCTTTGTTTGTTAATCTATAGAGGATGTTTTAGCAACCAAAAATATTTGTTCCTCCTATCACAGAATCATTTTAATAGCAATAAATTCTAACAGTCATAAGTAAAAATTTTGGGGCAGCTGTATGTTGTTTTTGCCAAAGCTAGCGCCAGGCAGCAGACAATGCTTGATGCCATTTCGTTTTTACGCAAACAAGAGTATGCGGTACCAAAAGGGTCAACACGGTAAGTAAATTCGTTTCTTGTCCATTACTTGACAGTCACAAAGCATTACCTTTCTCCCTACAGTATTAAGTAGGCGTTTCGCCATGCATTCTAATTTTTTTTTTTGGAATTTGGAATTTTAATTGAAGATGAAGCTTGTGTTTGATTATAATACTTGCAACATATTTGGATACCTTTTTTTCCAAAATCATGAAACATGATTTATAACTCACAACTTATAAAATATATCAAAACCACCCCAACTGTATCATATTCTACTTTATTGCAATACATAGAAGATGCAAAATCAATATCACATTTTCTAATTCAACTAATACACGAAGAAGGAATTTAAGCCAAAAACAACATAAATATGAACAAGTTCTTCTTTAATATTGTGGTACATCAAGAATTCAATAAAACCTGCCTATTTTAAAAGATTAAATAAAAACAAAAGATGGATTAATTGGCTTGGCTTCCCTCTTGGCTTCCCACTTACTCACAAGTTATTCTGCAGTAGTTGTAGGTTAAAATATTTATTGGGGATCATTGTATAAATTATAAAAGTATAGAGTAAATTTTGTAAAATAAAAAACTAGTGAAAAATACATTTTCAAGTGAAATTGGAAAAAAAGGGTTGAATTTGATAAACAAACATTATTTTCAAATTTTCTTTTGGAAAAAAGTGAAAATTTCTTTATGTTCAATCGGGCTCTAAGTATAAGGCATATTGCTTTACATTTATGATCTTAACATAATAGGCTTTCACCAAATAAAATTGGGGAATATTTTGAGTTCATTCTACATATGCTTGCCGAATTCTATTGTTCTTCTTTTTTTACTTGGTATTTATTATTTATTTTGGGGCCCGGTTAATTTAATTCGCACCGGATAGCACTGCTTTGGGGGTTAAAGTGATCCCTACCAAAGGCGACTTCACAATTAGGCTTGAACCTAAAATATGTTATTAATCTGTATTGCTGTAAAATAAATAAAACAGTAAACTTTCTGAAAATACGGAAACATAAAAGTTAGTAGAACTAGAACGTCAATTCTCTTCTAAAAACAGTATAGGAATAAACCGAGCCTACTGAATACATAGTGTGTCCTTAAAGAAATTATTCCCCTCAAGTACCCGAGGTTTTGGAATATATCCTCTCAGGATAGAACGATTTAACTCACCAGTGTATCGGTACCAAAAAAACTCTGGTGATTGGTGACCCACTCGATGGTCGTAAAACACACTGGAATATTTCGTGCAGAAGAAGAAGAAGAAGATCAGAAAAGTTAGTAAGTAAAAATTCTGGGATTCAAGACATATTTATAGCCAATTTCGTACTATTTCTGAAAAGTTTTTGCAACCTTTCAGAACAGCCATAGCTGTTGGAACAGGTGTGAATATTGCGGGAAAATTAACAACGAATTTAAAATAATCCGAAAAAGAAAAACGGACCGGACCTTTGTCCAAAAAGATTAATCAATCAATCTTTGATCGAAGCCGAAGCCGAGTGAGCGACGACGACGACAGCGCGATGCTTGCCTTCTTCTCAACTCTTTAAGAGCTAGAAGAAGAGCTTCTCTATATATACACATAGATTTTCTTTCTTTCTTCCAATGAGGGACAAAGTGCACTAATTCAAATTTCACTTCCCTCCATTTTTTTTTCCCATCATTTTCCATTCATTCTCTTTAAGCTAAACCAAACTTAAAATTAAGTTACACTAAGCTTAAAGACCAACAAAATCTCTGCCACAACTTTTGATTGTGTTTTTGAATTTAACTCATTTTAACAGTAAAATAATAAATTGGATTGTCGCCTTTGCTTTTGTTTTCTTTTTCTTTTTATTATCTGTACTATATTAAAATCACGAAGGCCTTTAACAAAATTTCATTCGTCTTTTTAACCCTTTTAAAATAGAGTTCACACCAGACAAAATAGTCATTTAATTATTCTCCTAGCTAATATTTAGGAGTTTTAAATTAAATCAGATTTCTTACTTATTAAACTTTTCCTCATTTGAATTAACTAGAAATCCTTATAATTAGGACCTTAAAATCATTAAAGATTTACCTTATATAAATTTTACAATTAAAGTATGATTAAATAACACCAAATCTTTATGCGTAGCAGTTTTCTTCACTTGGATGTTTTTTTAGTGCAAAACATATTGTACAATTATGCTAAATTTTAGGTGAAAGTTTATGATGTAAACAAAATAAAATAAAGAAAAATTAAAGAAAGAGGAAGCATTTTGCTTGTCCTTTATTCCAAATTAGCAATTAACCTAGAAATATTATGAGTAGTCTATGTGAGATTGGTCCACTGACTATTAATTTTATTTTTGATCAATTATTTATTTAGATATAGATTTTAAAACATAATTAGAAAAAATAATCACGAAAATATTAACAATAGCAAGAGAACAAGAGAAAAAAAAGTGATTGACAAAGGTCTTTTACTAACACTACGACAAACATAAAATGCGAAAGTACGATATTTTATCATTTGACAAAATATTTTTTGTGGATAAAAATATAGTTATCATTAAATACTTAATATATGGTATGAAGTAATATTAATCATTTGAATCCTCAAAAAATAAATTATTTCTTTTAGTAATTGAAAAGATAATTAAGTATTTGAATTAAATGAAATGAGAATATAAAATAAAATTAGTTATAGT
The DNA here is from genome assembly GCA_005239505.1 of Nicotiana paniculata. Taxonomy (NCBI): domain Eukaryota; kingdom Viridiplantae; phylum Streptophyta; class Magnoliopsida; order Solanales; family Solanaceae; genus Nicotiana; species Nicotiana paniculata. The sequence goes on from ML324180.1 coordinate 19,213, forward strand.
ATTAATAATTAAATTGGTTAAAATGCAAATTTTTAGAAATAAGGATGAATGAATATAAGACAAAATGTATTCATAAAGAGATGTTAGGTAAGACACAATTTAATATATTTGTATATCATATTACTCCCTTACTTTCAATTTAAATGATACATTTTGTTTATTGAGTATAAATCTAACTAAAGTTTGAAGATAAATCAAATTAGTTCAATTTAATATTTTAAAATTTAAATTTAAATATTCAAAAACTATAGGAGAAATACTATAAGTTATAGTTTTTCTAATTTTAATATGATATTATTTTAAAATGTTGGTCAAATGTCACGCAGTTTGACTCTAATAAGCGAAATGTCTCATTTAAATTGAAACGAAAGGAGTATAAGATACGTATAATTATAAAATAATATAAACCTAATTTAACTAAATTCATCATCTATGCATATTCAGAAGAGACTGAATATAATTATTATGTTAGTGTGATAAACATTATTTTCATTATTAAACAAATATTACGTTTTATTTTAATATCAATATATATAGTTTTAATTGATTGGCAGTCTACACACGTTCAACGTATGTATACTAAAACTAATTTTCTAACGCATGTATTTCAGATTACAAAAACTACTAGTAGTACCCAACATGTCGGTGTAAATCACTTGTAGAAGTCTCAGATTATAGAAATAAAAGATGGACCACTAAAAATTTATTTATTTGGCGAAAGTTTTTGGTCAAATGATAAGTGTGGGAATATAACTAAGTCATGTATTGGCATGAAGGGACAAAATGCTTCTCTGTTCAGTAACACGCTTCCAATTAGGTCACCGGCATAATCATGTTCAGTTATTTGAAGTTTAATACTCCGCCGGTTCTAATTTGCGTGAATTTATTTCTTTTTTGGTCTATTTCTAAAAGAATAATTTATTTTTAAATTTGGAAACAATATAGTTTAAACTTCCAATTCTACCTTTAATGTGAAACTTTTATAACCGCACAAATATTCTGGACCCCTTTTTAACTTGTTTAGGACCAAAAACTTCTATTTTTTCGTAAGCTCCGTATTCAATCAAACAATTTCATATAAATTTGAACGAAGGACGTAGTAACATAAAACTATTAACATGAGGTCCTTATGATAAAATAATATTCCCCCTTTTAGCATTCAGCAATCCGTGTGGCTAACCATCCTTGAATGAGTCCGAAATTAAAATGTGGTTTTTTTTTTTACTTAAACGATCGAAATGCGTGGAAAAAAAATTTAGTAACCAAAATATATATAGCGCCCCTTCGCTATACCTTAACGGCGGCGCTATATGTATGGCGCCTTTTATAACGACGCTATATGTGAATTTGACAAGACTGCCAGGTATATCGCCTTAATAAAGGGCGCTATACATATTTTGTGGGTCCACCAATAACTCTTCTGCGCTTAACTGACATAAGAATAATTTAAATGGGTATAGCGCCCTTATTTAAGGTGCTATACCTCAAAAAATTCGACCCCCCAGATTGGGCATTGCCTTATTTAAAGACGTTAAGGATTTTATAAAAATCCATTCAAAAATATTCTCAAGTCTATTTTTCTTCGTTGAGTTGTTTTGCATTGTCATAAATGTCTGAAGAGCGAAGAATTAGGGTTTCATTATATTGGGGGGTGAGGTTGCGGTGACGAATAACTCAGTAAGCTATAGTTTATCTCCACAGTGTCATGTTAAATTACCAAATACAATAGAGTACGATAGATTGATATCGTTGTTGTGTAAAAATTAGTGTGAGCAAACGTTCGGTGAACCTTAAAGTAACCAGAAGATGTCCGTATTTTGCCACTCCGCAAGGGGTTGCTTGTTACGCTGAGTTTAATATCAAGGATGAATGAAACTATGAGTGATTTTGAGGACTCCGGATGAATACCGAGAATTTCTTTTGATAAAGATGTTGGAAATGTCGTCAAGGTTGAAGACGTTCGCAATAATGAGGTTGCACAAATCAGGGATATCCCTCAGTCATCGGGTGGTTATTTTGGAGCAGTTTTAGCCGAATAGGTTCCGGCTAAAAGAGTTTGGCCTGATCTAAACTTATCTCCATGGGAGAATGAGGAGCGAGAAAATAATTTTTCTCCTACTTTATATAATCCACAAGACGAGTGGTAAACTTCAATTTTCCTTTGTGTTACGATGTTTATTTTTGATGTATTGAATTTGTATTAACACTCATATATTCCACAGGGGTTACTAGCCAAATATGAATTTTACAAGTTATGAACCAACGCCCAGTTGGAATATGCGTAATTCTAGTGTGTTGGATCATGGTGGTCCATCCGGAAGTCATCACCAACAGGATAATGTCCATCATGGGATGTCAACACATTACGATTTGTAAGTGAAGTGATATAGCTATATGTAAAGTATTTATCACTTTGAGTAGCTCATTATTTTGTTGGGTGTCCAGTGAAAACGAGCAACTTGAAGGTCCTGTCCTGACTCAATTACCCGAAGACGACATATTTAATCGGGATCTAGCAGATGCACAGAGTCAGGAAGAGAACAGTGATTATGACAAAAATGTCGATGAGTCCGGAGATAACACACCCTTCCCTGATGAGGGTGGTGATGAGGAGGAAGAGAATGTTGGACCTGATTTGACGAGGGAGCATGCTCCACCCCCCGTTAGACCAAGAGTGTACGAGTCCTAGGTGCCGTTTCATTCAAGGGAGATTCCCTACCTTGATCATTTTCCAAGTAAGCCGGATGTGGATGCCCTAACAAGGGTATTGAAAAAATTCGGACAACAATGTGGGATGAGTCTAGACCAACGGTGCTGTCAAAGGGCATGTTTTTTCCTGATAAAATGTGCCTAAGCAGGGTGGTGAAAATGTACAGCGTAAAAGAGTGTCGTGAGATGACGGTATGGGAGTCAACTCCGGATGTATACAAGGTTGTTTGCCGTAGATGATTTACGGGTTGTCACTTGATGCTGCGTGTGAGCAAGAAGAAAACAAATATGTGGAAAGTGGGTAAATGCATTGGCACCCACACTTGTGAAATGGACACATTCAGTGGGAATCACTTCAACCTGGATGTTGACTTGATTTCTCTTGTATTGATTCCACACATTGAAGCGTCCATAAGGTACAAGATCAAAGAGTGTATTACATCCGTCCACCAGGAATATGGAAGTACCATTACCAAAAGAAAGGCATTTCTCGGGCGTAAACGTGCTTTTGAAATTGTTTATGGTAACTAGGATAAGTCATTTGCATCTCTACCCAGGAACATGGACGCATTGCAACACTTTAACCTCGGGACCGTTGTTATATGAAAACTTGTGCGGATTTCGGGAATACCAGAATATATATTCAAATACGTGTTCTAGGCATTTAAACCAACAATTGATGGTTTTTTGCATTGCCGGCCAGTAATATCCATAGACGGCACTCATGTTTATGGAAAGTATGATATTAAGTTGTTGATCGTCGTTGCCGTAGATGCTAATAGAAGTATATTTCCTTTAGCTTTTTCTATTTGTGCCAATGAAAGTCAAGAGACGTGGACACTATTTTTGAAACACTTGAAAGAGCACGTTGTCAAATAGCATTCAGGTATTTGCCTAATATCTTATCGGCATGGTGGTATTATAAGTTATGTAGAGAATTTGCATGCATGGCAAGAATCGTATGCCTACCACTGTTACTACGTGAGGCACCTGAAGGCCAATTTCCAAAAGGCACATCCCAGCAAGGATTTGCATGATTTAATGTGGATGGCTGCAACAGATCACCAAGAGTGTAAATTTAGGAGGCACATGAAATCTATCAGGAAGGAAGACGAGGGGGTCTATCGTTGGTTGATGCGACATAAGACTGAAAAGTGGACTTTGCATGCGAATGGTGGCAGAAGATGGGGAATTCTGACTACAAATGCGTTCGAATTTTTCAACGGGTTATTGAAGTCTGCACGAGGATTGCCTGTCACTGCCATGATGCGGATGTCATTCAAGCAGATGGCGGAGAGGTTTGTTGAAAGGGATACAACTATAACGTCATTGATGGAAAGGGGTGTTGAATTTATGCCACTACCAACGAAAAAATTTGAGAAATACAGGCGATGAGCACATTGACATTCATTTTTACAGTATTGCCACGAGCAAATTATTTTAGAAGTTTGCACCGCTATCCATCAAAATCAGGGGAATAATGTACACACCATAAATGAATCCAGAAGGTTATGATCTTGTGGGAAATGGTACATCTACCACATGTCGTGCTCACATGCCATCAAGTGCTTTCAACATATAGGTTTAGGGCCAACCAACTACGCCGATAAAGAATATAGTGTTGATGCATACTTAAACACCTATAATGAGCAGTTGCAACCAGTGGGTGCTGAGCATTATTGGCCGCCGGAACCATTTAAAATGGTGTGTAACAACGAGTTTTCGTGTCAGCGACAGGTGCAAAAAAGAACGCACATACGGAACCAACTGGATATTGGTGGTACCATTTATGCGCGCAAATATGGCATATGCTCGCAAACAGGACACGACCGTCGTAAATGTCCTTCAGCTGGTTTAGGTGGCGATGGTAATCCAACTCCTGGTGGAAGTTCATCTAATATTCCCAACTATCAAGGATACACGTAGTGTTTTATTTCCGTAATGTGGTTGTAATAAGTGTATGTACTTGTTTATCTTGCAGAATGTATGAAATAAAATTATGTTTTCATTGCTGATAGATCTTATTGATATTTAACATAATCATACAGATAGACAATCTAAAATACTTCAGTGGAGTAAATTAATGAATTTCTCCCTCTTGTTCATGTTATCAAAAATAGTATTGGATTAAAAAAAGCCAAACTTATTACGTTGAATTTCAAATTTCAATATTGCCAGCATTATATCAAAGGCTAAAATTATCAGAAAACTACACTGTCGGAGGAGGAAGATGTTAGATACTTATATATATATATATATATATATATATATATATATATATATAATTAGTCGTAGTCCCGAATGTAATAGAATAGCGTGGTTAAATACTACGTTATGTGTGTTATCTTGTCGACCTGAAAAGCTGCCCGCCTGCAAAAGCTATCTTCTAGAAAAGCTGTATTGTACCCGAAAGAATCTTTAACACGCGAAGCATAGCGCTGTTAAATACTACGTTATGTGTGTTTTCTTGTCGACCTGAAAAGCTACCCGCCTACAAAAGCTATCTTCTGGAAAAGCTGTATTGTACCCGAAAGAATATTTAACACGCGAAGCATAGCACAGTTAAATACTACATAATGAGTGTTTTCTTGTCGACCTGAAAATCTGCCTGCCTGCAAAAGCTATCTTATGAAAAAGTTGTATTGTACCTGAAAGAATATTTAACATGCGAAGCATAGCACGGTTAAATACTACGTTATGTGTGTTGTCTTGCCTATAAATAACTAGCTCATTTTAGTTATTATCCGCGCTTAACCAAAATAAATAGAAAAACTTTCCATAAATTTTTCATTTTTCTAGCATTAACAAATGTCTGGATGCAATGACCAACCAATGTGCTATTGTGGCAAACGCTGTATGATGAAGTCATGTTAGTTCGATAGTAATGTTGGGCGCAAATACTGGATGTATCTAAACAAGCTTGGGGGCAATGACAGAAATTATTGCAATTTTGAGAAACAGTATGATGAACCCATTAAAGCAGGGATGCTACAAAGAATCTTTGTAGTATATTTGGAATATGAACTGTGAATACCAACGTCGTGAGTATTAAATGAAACGAGAAATTGCGGCATTGCAGGAGAAACTAAAAGAGGTGGAAGAAGAAAAAAATAGGTTGGAAAGAAATTTAAGTGGTTGGAGCAGAGAATAATAGGCGGTAGTGACTAAACAAACACATGTATGTGTTGAGTGTAGTATTTTATCTTTATGCTTTCTGTGTCGTGTGTTTTTATTAGTTGTACTGAATTTAAATTATGTTAAGTTTCTATGTTTGTGTTTGTGTTTTAGTATTAAAATAACGAAGAACCAGAGAAATAAACACATAATGCGCATTTAACGTAAACAATAAAAAATGTTTCTATTATTTACTGAATGTCATATTTACATAAAATACAAAAAAAAAAAAATCAATGCGTTTCACAGCCTGTGTGCTTCAATGCAGCCACTGGCCTGAGGCGCATCCCATCTCGCCCGGCTACGCTATCAGGATCATCCCCATCGCGTCGCCTCTTTATCGTAGGATGCGCTGCATCATGTCGTCAGTAGGGCTGACATGCTTGGTAGAAGGGGCCGTCGGTCCAGTAGTAACCTACATAATAATACGTTATTTTAGTATATGAAAATATATATTAGTAATGTACGTGTTAAGTAATCATCCTTGATCAACGACCAATCGGCCTGCATCCGGCTAATCTCCACAATCCTATAGAAGCTCGTATGCTCGAGGCGTCTGACTATACGGGATGGAGAACGCGGCCCTTGAGAAAGCCCTACATGTCATCCGCTCTCCTGGCGCGGAAAGTCTGGGCCAGTAACTGTCCCTCTCATATGTGGGATAACCTATGATCGCCCTGTAACGACAGTAGCTCCACGCTAGCAGGTCTGTGATGCATAGGCGGAACCTCCATGTCGTCTACTGTAAATTAAACAAGACTAATTACATTATTTTACTTTAATATGTTATTTTATTATTTTACATGTTAGTTTTATTATTTTATATATTTGTTTGTAAATTAAATAATTAATTTTCATAATTATACAATATTTAATTATTAAATATTCACATATGAGTTCCGGGCTCGATATTTGAGGCCCAGAAGCACCAAGATATGTAGAATTCTTGTGTTCATAATGAGAAATTATCTTAATTTATAACTCAACATGTCTGTTGTTTTAAATGTTAGTTTAATATGTATGTGTTAGTTTTATTAATTTATATGTTAGTATTATTATTTTACATGTTAGCTTTATTATTTTATATGTTTGTTTGTTACTCACTTATTTTTTACTATTATAAAATTAAATAATTAATTTTTATAATTATACAAGATTTAATTATTCAGTATTCACATATGGGTTTCAGGCTCGATATTTGAGGCCCAATAGCACCAAGATATCCTGAATTCTTGTGTTCGTGATGAGAAAATTATCTCGATTTATAACTCAACATGTCTGTTATTTTAAATGTTAGTTTAATATTGTATGTGTTAGTTTTATTAATTTATATGTTAGTTTTATTATGTTACATGTTAGTTTTATTATTTTATATGTTTGTTTGTTACTCACTTACTTTTTACTATAATAAAATTAAATAATTAATTTTTATAATTATACAAGATTTAATTATTAAATATTCACATATGGTTTTCAGGCTCGATATTTGAGGCCCAGTAGCACCAAGATATCCGAGAAATAGTATTGTTTTCTCATGTTATTTTCTTACGACCGTTGACTAGAATTGGACAAAGTTTGTGTTTGAATTATCAGCTATTTTGACGTATTTTGGGTATAATAGATACTCAAATGATTAATTTCAATAACTACAAGGATACTACACTAAAAGGAACTACATTTTACTATGCTAAAAGGGCACTATATTACAAATACAAGCACTACTAGAGGGAACTAAAGTAACAATATATCTATTTTACTAGTCTTTAAGCAAATAAATAATCTAAACCAGATAAAAATAATAAATAAATTTATTCATAAAACATTCACGAAAATACATATACCACAGTAAAAAGTAACTTATTAATATTTCTTTTAACAACTAATAATAATTTCTCTATTTTTACATATTTTTTTTGCACACTGATATCATAGTCCGGATAAAAATAACAAAATAGTTAAATCGCAAAACAATCACAAAACAACATAGAACACATTAAAAATAACTAATATGCATTTTTTATACGAGTTTCAACAAAAGCTTTCACGACCCAAATTCCCAACCATCTGGATCGTGATGGCGCCTAACATCATACTCGCTAGGCAAGCCAATGTTAGAATTTAGCTAACCGTTTTAAAAACAAAATTTGAATATAAGTAAACAGTCTAAATCAGGTGATAACAAATGCGGATTTAAATAAAAATTGCTTAACCTTGAAACTATTATTACCACCCAGAACTAGTGTCACAATCCATGAACGCTCTATGAATAACTACAAATACTGGTCTGAAAGAAAAGTACATCTGTTTCGAAAGAAAATAAAACAGAAATGTAGAGCATAGAAGGGGACGGTAGGGCCTGCAGGCGCCTGCAGGACTACTTTGGGTCTCCTGAATGAATGTCTGCAACCGACCTCTCGATCAGCCACAATCAGCTCCAAACTCTGCGCAGAAAGTGTAGAGTGCGGTATCAGTACTACCGACCCATGTACTGGTAAGTGCCGAGCCTAACCTCGACGAGGTAGTGATGAGGCTACGACGAGGCTTTTATAACATAACCTGCATGCAATTTATAATAAATCAAAAAGGAAGTACGAAACGAAATAGAATAGTAACTTGCAGTAAATAAATATGGAACCCAGCTATCTTTCCCGTATTCAGGTATAACCAAATCCTTAAAAGAGTCTCAGTGCCACAGAATAAAATCACAACAGAGGTAGAATACATAAACAACAAAATGAAGCGGCACTCATCCCGATCCCATCATGTAATCAGTAACACAATGGACATTCACCCTTATTACTCCTATTGCAGCGTGCAACCCGATCGCACATGTCCACCCTTATTACTCCTCAATATATCTCCATTATTCCTCCTATTGCGATGTGCAACCCGATCCCACCTGTCCAACCTTATTACTCCTTGTTGCAGCGTGCAATCCGATCCCACCAGACAATCACATTTCACCCTTATTCCTCCTCAATAAGTCACCCTTATTACTTCTATTGCGGCGTGCAACCCGATCCCACCATATCAGTACAAATCACACAATAGGAACATGTACTTCACAATTTAGCTCACGATCCTCCACAATATTTAAGTCTCAACTAAAGTTGACGGAAATCAATACAATTATGAAACTTCACCAATTAATACTACACAGCGAGACCAACCGAAATATACTATGAAACACCGACCAAGCAGCTTGAACAGATAATGTAACACAATGAAACTACGGAACAACTAATAATTTCAATAAAGAAACAACATCTAGAAAGAAGCAATTAGACATAGAAGCATCAATAAGCATGAAACAGTTAAGACGGGAAGATAATAAACTGGGAACGGGGAAGGGAACAGGATAAACAATTAATTTTTGCGGCGCATAGGTACTCGTCACCACACCTATACGCCACGCACATGGAATTTCACATAGCAATCAAGTCGGGGATACCTAATCCCTCGAGTCAAAGTTAGACCAAACACTTACCTCAATTTCGCAGGCCATTCACTGCTCAAGTACAACTTTCCCGTTAGTATTCACTTCTAACCCACTCGTATCTAATCATAATTAGTTTAATATCATCAATTATCGCTAAGGAAATCAACTTTAATGCATAGTTATAGTTTTCCTATGTTTTCCAACAAAAGACAAAAATCAACCCCGGGCCCGCTTGGTCCAAACTCGAGGTTCGGACCAAAATCCGTTTACCCATTCACCCCCGAGCACGAATATGCAATTAGTTCCGGAATCCGACCCAAAATCGAGGTCTTAATCCCCAATTTTGTTAAATTCCCAATTCCCCCCAAATCCCTAATTTCTACCCTTAAAGAAAAAATTAAAGACTAGGAATTCATTAAATGATGATGGAAATCGAAGAAAACAAGTTGAAGGTGCAAATCTATGATTGGTTGTGGAAATCCCTCTTCAAGAATCGCCCTAGGTTGAGTTCTAAAGAAGGAGTTGTGAAATTTTTGAAAAATCCCGTGCTGGTTCTGTTTTAATACACAGGCGTCAGACCTTCATCGTGTTCGTGAGGGGTCTGGCGCGTTCGTGAAACAGTGGCTCTAGTAGTCTTCGCATTCGCGAGATACTTTCTGCGTTCGCGAAGGCTTATTCCCACCAGCCTCCGCGTTCGCGAGCCTTGTGTCGCGTTCGTGTAGAGTATGATTCCCCTCCCCCAGGTCCCAATGCTTCACGTTCGAGGTAGCCTGGCCGCGTTCGCGACTAGCCCTTCGCGTTCGCGTAGAAGAAAGTCTCCTCTAGACAAGTTTACTCTTCGCGTTCGCGTGAAAAGCTTCGTGAATGCGAAGAAGGAAACAAGCAAGTGCTAAAGCTGTAGAAAACCCAAAATTTCCTAAGTCCAAAACATCCCGAAGCCTATCCAAAACTCACCCGAGCCCTCGAGGCTCCAAACCAAATATGCACACAAGTCTAACAACATCACTCGTGCGATCAAATCGCTAAAATAACACCTAAAACTACGGATTTAGCATCAAAATCAATGAAATTCTCAAGAACACTTAAAGTTTCTATTTTCTCAACCGAGGGTCCGAATCACGTCATATAAACTCCGTTTCTCACCAAATTTCACAGATATCGTCTAGATATTATAACGGACCTGTACCGGGCTTCAAAACCAAATTACGGGCCCGATACCATCAAAATCAAGCATAAATCACATACTTTAAAACTATAAATTTCCTGGAATTCAATTTTAGTCAAAAATTCATTTCTCGGGCTATGGACCTCGTAATTCGATTCCGGGCATACGCCCAGATCCCATATTTTATTACGGACCCACGGGGACCGTCGAAACATGGGTCGGGTCCATTTTCTCACAATGTTGATCAAAGTCAACTAAAAAGCATTTTTAAATCCCAAAAATTATTATTTCATATATTTTCACATAAAGGTTTTTCGGATTCATGTCCGGACTGTGCATGTAAATCGAGGTGAATGAAAATAAGGCTTTTAAGACTAACAAGCTCTGAATAGAGTCTTAATTCATAAGATGACCCTTTGGGTCATCACAATATCCACCTCTAAAACAAACGTTCGTCCTCGAATGGACATAGAAAAGTACCTGAACTAGCGAACAAGCTAGGATATCTACTCCACATATTCGAGTCGGACTCTCAAGTAGCTGCCTCAACAGGCTGACCTCTCCACTGTACTCGAACTGAAGGGTAACTCTTTGAACTCAATTGATAAACCTGCCGGTCTAGAATGGATAATGGCTCCTTCTCATAAGTCAAATCCTTGTCCAATTGGATAGAGCTGACACATGGAATACCGGATGAATTGAGGATAACCCTGGAGGTAACGCAAGTCTATAAGCTACCTCCCCCACTCTCTCGAGAATCCCAAATGGACCGATACCTAGAGCTCAACTTTCCCTTCTTCCCAAATCTCATAACACCCTTCATGGGCGATACCCAAAGTAATACCCTCTCTCCGACCATGAATGCTACATCACAAACTTTACGGTCAGCATAACTCTTTTGCCTGGACTGAGCTGTACGAAGTCGATCCTGTATAATTTTGACCTTGTCCAAGGCTTCCTGAACTAAGTCTGTACCCAATAACCAAGCCTCTCCCGGCTCAAACCATCCAACTGGCGATCTGCACCTTCTACCATATAATGCCTCATAGGGAGCCATCTGAATGCTCAACTGGTAGCTGTTGATGTAGGAAAACTCTGCTAACGGCAAGAATTGATCCCACGATCCTCCGAAATATATAACACAAGCACGGAGCATATCCTCCAAGATCTGAATAGTACGCTCGGAATCCCCACCCCTCTGAGGATGGAATGCTGTGCTCAACTCAACCCGCGTACCCAACTTATGATGTACTGCCCTCCAAAAGTGCGAGGTAAGCTGCGTATCTCGATCAGAAATGATAGACATGGGCACACCATGATGGAGAACGATATCCCGAATATAAATCTCTGCCAACCGTTCTGAAGAGTAAGTACTTGCCACAGGAATGAAGTGTGCTGACTTAGTCAGCCTATCCACAATAACCCACATAGCGTCGAACTTTCTCTGAGTCCGTGGGAGAAAAACAACAAAGTCCATAGTGATACGCTCTCACTTCCACTCAGGAATCTCCATCTGATGAAGCAAACCACCGGGACTCTGATGCTCATATTTCACCTGCTGGCAATTCAAGCACCGATCCACATAAGCAACTATATCTTTCTTCATCCTCCTCCACCAATAATACTACCTCTGGTCCTGGTACATCTTGGCAGTGCCCGGGTGAATAGAATACCGAGAACTGTGAGCTTCCTCAAGGATCAACTCACGAAGCCCATCAACACTATGCACACATACACGGCCTGCATCCTCATAAGACTGTCATTTCCAACCGTAACCTGCTTGGACCACCGTGCCGAACTGTGTCCCTAAGGACCATCAAGTGAGGATAATCGTACTGCCGATCTCTGATACGCTCAAACAAGGAAGACCGAGCGACTGTACAAGCTAGAAAACGGTTGGGCTCTGAAATATCCAACCTCATAAACTGATTGACCAAAGTCTGAATGTCTGAAGCTAGCAGCCTCTCACCGACTGGAATGAAAGCAAGGCTGTCATACTCACTGCCTTCCTACTCAATACATCGCCCACCACATTGGCCTTTTCTGGATGATACAATATAGTGACATCATAGTCTTTCAATAGATCTAACCATCTCCTTTGACTCAAATTGAGATCCTTTTTCTTGAACAAATACCGAAGGCCGCAATGATCCGTGAAAACTTCACACAACACGCCATAAAAATAGTGCCTCAAAATCTTCAACGCGTGAACAATGGTTGCCAACTCTAAGTCATAGATAGGGTAATTCTTCTCATGAACCTTTAACTGAGGGGACGCATATGCTATCACACTGCCCTCCTGCATCAACACTGTTTTGAGCCCTACGCGGGAGGCATCACAATATACCGTGTAAGATCCTAAACCCGATGGTAATACCAACACCGGTGCTGAAGTCAAGGTTGTCTTGAGCTTCTGAAAGCTCGCCTCACACTCGTCTGACCATCTGAATGGGACACCCTTCTGAGTAAACTTAGTCATCGTGGCTGCTATAGATGAAAACTCCTCTACAAACCGACGGTATACCCGCCAAACCCAAGAAGCTCCTGATCTCCATGGCTGGAGTGGGTCTAGGCCAGTTATTGACCGCCTCAATCTTCTTAGGATCCACCTGAATACCCTCGGTTGATACTACATGACCCAAGTAAGCAACTGAATCCAACCAAAACTCGCACTTCAAAAATTTATCATACAACTGACTGTCCCTCAAAGTTTGGAGCACTATCCTGAGGTGATGCTCATGCTCCTCCCGACTGCAAGAGTATATCAAAATGTCATCAATAAACACAATTACGAAGGAATTCAGATAAGTCTTGAACACCCGATTCATCAAGTCCATAAATGCTGGGGGGGGGGGGGCATTGGNAATCATCAATTCTCGGCAACAGATATTTATTCGTGATAGTGACTTTATTCAATTGTCGGTAGTCTATACACATCCTCATAGATCCATCCTTCTTCTTCACGAACAAAACCGGCACAGCCTAGGGCGAGACACTAGGTCTAATGAAGCTCTTATCAAGCAAATCTTGCAGTTGCTCCTTCAATTCTTTCAACTCTGGTGGGACCATTCGGTATGGAGAAATAGAAATGGGCTGAGTGCCCGAATCCATATCAATGCAAAAATCAATATCCCTGTCGGGTGGCATCCTCGACAGGTATGCAGGAAACACCTCGGGAAACTCACGAACAATAGGCACCGAGTCTATAGAAGAAACTTCAACACTAGAATCACGAACATGAGCCAACTAGGCCCTTCTCGACCATACGCCAAGCCTTCATATAAGAAATAACCCTGCTAGAGGAATGACCAGGAGTCCCCTTCCACTCTAATCGAGGTAACCCCGGCAAGGCTAATGTCACTGTATTGGCGTGACAGTCTAAGATAGCGTAGTAAGATGACAACCAATCCATGCCCAATATGACATCGAAATCAACCATATCAAGGAGAAAAAGGTCTACACTGGTCTCAAGGTCCCCAATAACGACCACGCACAAGCGATATACATGATTTACGACAATAGCATCCCCCACGGGCGTGGACACATATACAGGGACGCTAAAGGAATCATGGGGCACAACCAAATATGAAGCAAAATTAGATGACACATAATATTAAGTAAATCCCAAATCAAATAGGACTGAAACAATACCTGTGATAACAGCATCGGAGGACTCAGCCTCAGGTATGGCTGGGAATGCATAACATCGGGGTTAGGCCCCACCACCCTGAACTATGTCTCTGGGATGACCTCTAACAAGCAGACCTCCACCTCTAGCGGGCTGACCTCCACCTCTAACAATATGGCCCCTACCTCTAGCTACCTGACCTCTACCACTGGGCAGGTGGTGCGGCAGCTGGTGCCGGAACCATGGCACGAGAAGTCTAGTGCTGATGCTGACTACCCGTCACCACACTCAAAGCATCCATCCTGATACTGTGGCTGTGAAAACTGAGATTGAAACTGACGACCCGGCTGACCACGATAATAACTCTTTAGAGGAGGTGCTCTGATAGGAGCTGGTGGTGCAATATAGGCTAGCTGAGTAGAAGGAGGCACATAAGAACCACGGCTCCCAGATGCAATATGAGATTCCTGAAGTTCTGAATGAAACAACCTAGGAGGATGGCCTCTACCAAAGACACCCCTGCCTTCAGATGAGGTACCGCTGAATCCACCGGCATGGCGAGGTCTCTTGTCTGACCCCTGACCTCCCAGTCCAAGAACCATCTCCACTCGCTGGGCCACATTGGCCGAATTCTGGAAGGAGATCTCGTTCCCCGTCTCCTTAGCCATCTGCATTCTGATAGGCTGAGCAAGACCCTCAATAAATCTCCTAACCCTCTCTCTCTCTGTGGGTATCAAAAGAGTAGCATGACGGGCCAAATCCACAAAGCGAGTCCCATACTGGGTAACAATCATGCTGCCCTGCTGAAGATGCTCGAACTGACGGCGGCGCTCCTCTCTAGTAGTGATAGGAAGAAACTTCTCCAAAAAGAGATGCGAAAAATGATCCCAAGTAAGAGAAGGCGACCCAGCTGGTCTAGTAAATAGATAATCCCTTCACCATTTCTTGGTGGAACCCGTCATCTGAAAAGCAGCAAAGTCGACCCCATTGGTCTCCAAAATACCCATGTTCCGAAGAACCTCGTGACAGCTATCAAAATACTCCTGGGGGTCCTCTAAAGTGGCACCGCTGAAATGAACAGGGAAGAGCTTGATAAACCTGTCCAATCTCCACAAAGCATCGAAAGACATAGCTGCCCCATCAACGAGCGGTGCTACAGCAACTGGCTGAACTACCCCAACTGGATGGGCTGCTGAGGTTTGAAGCTGAGGAGTAATCTGCTCAGGAGTGTGGGTAGCAGGAGTCTGGACTCCTGCTCCAGCCTGCGATACGACTGCTGCCCAGGGAAGTGCACCAGTCTGGGCTACACTCTCCATAAAGCCTACTAGTCGGACCAAGGCATCCAGAAGCACCGGGGTAGCAATAAACCTCTCCAGGACCTGAGATGGTCCCGCCGGAACAGTCTGGGCTGGAGCCTCTCCATCGAGTTCTGTTTGAGGCCCCGCAGATGGAGCTGCTTCCTGAGCATTGGACTAAGTCCTGCCCCTGCCTCGGCCTCTGCCCCTCGTAGGAGCAGTTGCTGGAGGATCAGGTTGCTGGTCAACGGAAGAAGAGGTACGTGTTCTCACCATCTGAGAGAGAATAAGAATAGAAGAGTTCAATCAGTATTGGGACAACAAGAATCGCACGACAGAGTTGAAATAAAGTGAACTTGTTCCTAACTTTATAGCCTCTGGGAGATAAGTACAAACGTCTCCGTACCGATCCCACAGACTCTATTAAGCTTGTCCGTGAATTGTGAGACCTAGGCAACCTAGTGCTCTGATACCAACTTGTCACGACTCGTATTCCCAACCATCGGGATCGTGATGACACCTAACATCATACTCGCTAGGCAAGCCAATGTTAGAATTTAGCTAAATATTTTCTTTAAAAAAATATTTTTTGAATATAAGTAAATAGTTAAATCAGGTGATAACAAATGCGGAATTTAAATAAATATTTCTTAACCTTGAAACTATTACTACCACCCAGAACTAGTGTCACAATCCATGAACGCTCTATGAATAGCTAAAAATACTGGTCTAAAAGAAAAGTACATCTGTCTCGAAAGAAAATAAAACAGAAATGTAGAGCATAGAAGGGGACGCCAGGCCTGCGGACGTCTGCAGGACTACCTTGGGTCTCCTAAATGAATGTCTACAACCGACCTCTCGATCAACCACAATCAGCTCCAAAATCTACACAGAAAATGTAGAGTGCATTATCAGCACAACCGACCCCATGTACTGGTAAGTGTGAGCCTAACCTCGACGAGGTAGTGACGATGCTATGTCGGGGATTTTATAACATAACCTGCATACAGTTTATAATAAATCAAAAAGGAAGTACGAAACGAAATGGAACAGTAACTTGCAGTAAATAAATATGGAACCCAGCTATCTTGCCAATACTCATGTATAACCAAATCCTTAGAAGAGTCTCAGTGCCACAGAATAAAATCACAACAGAGGTAGAATACATAAACAACAAAATGAA